>JAXIVJ010001852.1:0-17500 GCA_036785665.1 Chirona hameri | reverse complement strand
AGATAGATAGATAGATAGATAGATAGATAGATAGATAGATAGATAGATAGATAGATAGATAGATAGATAGATAGATAGATAGATAGATAGATAGATAGATAGATAGATAGATAGATAGATAGATAGATAGATAGATAGATAGATAGATAGATAGATAGATAGATAGATAGATAGATAGATAGATAGATAGATAGATAGATAGATAGATAGATAGATAGATAGATAGATAGATAGATAGATAGATAGATAGATAGATAGATAGATAGATAGATAGATAGATAGATAGATAGATATATATATATATATATATATATATATATATATATATATATATATATATATATATATATATATATATATATATATATATATATATATATATATATATATATATATATATATATATATATATATATATATATATATATATATATATATATATATATATATATATATATATATATATATATATATATATATATATATATATATATATATATATATATATATATATATATATATATATATATATATATATATATATATATATATATATATATATATATATATATATATATATATATATATATATATATACATATATATATATATTCTGATTGGGCTCCGGTACTATCCGGGGTCCCGGAAGGCAGCATTTTAGGCCCAATTTTGTTCACCTGTTACGTAGCTGACCTTCCTAATCACATCAAAACATCGTGCCTGTCTTATGCAGACGATATCAAAAATTTTAACCGAATCAGTTCCCCAGAGGACGCTCATTCCCTCCAGGCCGACTTAGACCGCCTCAGTTTGTGGTCCAAAACTTGGCGTTTGAAACTCAACCCAGCTAAGTGCAAGACGATCACTTTTACCCTGCGCTCATCACCTCATCTTGTATCGTACGTGCTGGACGGCCACAAGCTTGAGCGATGTGTGCGCGTGCGTGACCTTGGCGTCATTTTAGACGCCAAGCTTACATTTGCGGACCACGTTGACGCCACAGTCGCTAAAGCTAACCGCATGCTTGGCCTGCTAATTAGAAGCATGCAGATGTCTGCTGGCACACAACAAACGCGCTTTGACCATGCCGCAGCCCTCGCCGCCTACAAGGCCCATGTAAGATCCATACTGGAATACGGTAGCGTAATCTGGTCAGGCGCTGCGGTCACCCATATGCGCCGGCTGGAGCGCCTTCAACACCGTTTCCTGATGTGGCTGGGATCTAAAACCCAAGCAGCGTGTCCACCACTTGATTACGTGTCATTGCTCGAGCTGTTTGGCTGCGCATCGGTCAGGTCGCGTTTCGTTCGGTCCGATCTAATGTTCATGCGCTCAGTATTCAGCGGCAACATAGACTGCCCTGATATTGTGGCAACGTTCCCGCTGTCAGCACCAAGTCGACGTACGCGGCGCCCCGAGCTCTTCCATGTACCTCGTGGAAGAGTTGACTCTGTAAAGAGGGGCTTCTTGATTCGTCTCCCGCATCTCTTTAACTCGCTCACACACAGCAGCCCTCAGACGGATTTATTTATGCCGTCTCGTACCCTTAGATCTGACATCACGAAGTTCGCTGATGTTCAGGGCACATACTTGAGTTAAGGTCGCTGCTGTGAGCTGTGTCCCGTGATCGGTCATTCAAAGTTGTCTATTTTAAGTTGCACTTGTCTATTTTAGGTCTTTTGCCTGTACCAGCGCTATATCTACACGTTTATATTTACTTTTACCGGCGCTTTTATGTATTTGTCTATTTTTAGGTTTTTGCCTGTATCAGCGCTTTATTTACACGTTTGTTCCTACTTTCACTGGCGATTTTAATCGCCTTTTATGTATTTATTTTATGCTGCTGTGTTTACTATGCAGTATAGTTGTGTTCTCTTATTGTATGTACCATGTGCACTCATGTAGTTTGTGAATGTTTAATTTCCTGTTGCATGAGGCAGCATGACTGCAACCGTAAGTGGGCCCTGTGCCTGTGGTTGTTGACTCAATAAATAAATAAAATAAATATATATATATATATATATATATATATATATATATATATATATATATATATATATATATATATATATATATATATATATATATATATATTTATATATATATATATATATATATATATATATATATATATATATATATATATATATATATATATATATATATATATATATATATATATATATTCTTCGGATAGTAAATCACGATGACCGGTGGCAGTCAGCGCTCAATAGTACATATGATAATAATAACTGTATACATACACCGAATGTATGCACCGAACTGTAACAAACAACTGGTAACAGTGCAAATGGTTTGAAAGCAGCAAGAGGCAGAACGATTTTTCCGCACATAAATGGTCCCTGCGAATCTGGAGGAGCTCAGGGCGAGATGGATTGGGGAGATGGTCCTGGCCTGGTCTTCGGTCCGCCAAGTTGGGCACCGCTGGAGCAGCTTCCGGGTGCCGATGCCCGCGTCTTTGCGGTCGCGTCGCTTTTTCGGAACTGGGCAGACTAGCTAAAAATGTATCCCGCTTTAAAGTTAATATTTTATGAAGGGAGTGGGCCCTGGGGAGTGGGCTATTAGGTACCGCCAAGGAGAAACTCTGCCAGACACTGAATTAATTCATTTTCCCATTTTCCAAATTTGTATAAGCAATTGCGTATTTTGTGTTATGCGGCGAAGCGGCGCGAAATTGTCAAGTTTTTCATTGTGGATAGCTGGATTTTGACTGCTCCCAAGGCAATTTTTACATCTGTACGTCCGACCGTTTTTTCGGGGGGGGGGGGGGAATCATAGTTTCAGGACCTTTGGGGGGCATGGCCCTTTTGTCCCCCCCCCTGGATCCGCCCCTGTTGCACATTAACATTGGAATACCTATTCAATACTGCCTGTGAGGTCTGAACTTAAAATCACGCGACGTAAAACAAAACATCGCGGTTTATATCGGTCTTCTGCTATAGCAACTGCGCTGACGTAAACAGATTTCACAATGAAGTAAATAATTAAGGGAAAATTTATCAAGGAAGGAAAGGAAATAACAGTCAATAACTTGCAAACGGTAAATCGCACAGACATTACAATGGTACCCATCGCTTCGGTGCACCATGACGGGTACAGTGGTGAATTATAATCAAAGGGATCGGCCCAGGCGCACAACCAGAAAACACATTTCGGGAAGGGGAGGATACGGCTGTTGGGGTCATCTCCAGTCCAAAAGGGGCCTCATTTCCGATCGAAAGGGGTGCCGCCGGCACTCACGACTCGAGAGACGACACCTGCACTCGCAGCCCCCCCCCCCTCCCCTGCGAGGCATGCAGGGGCGCCGACTGCACAGTCACGACTCACAACGCATTATGCCGCCCTCGGAAGGTATCTCGTCGCCCTCGGAAGTATGGTTGGATTTTTTTTTTCAGATAAAAGTTGGTGGGGCAAACTATCAAATTGTCTGGTTGTTTTGCATGTTTGAAATGAAAAATGGCCATTCTAACGCCAGGGACCGTACAAATCTGACAAAAGTTGGTGGGGAAAAGCGGGAAGTTTTTGGGCCTCACCATTTGAATAGGAAACTTCACCCGCCCTCGCAAGACATCCTGTCGCCCTCGAAAGGCATCATGCCGTCCTTGGAAGGCATTTTTCCGCCCTCACAGCGCATTATGCCACCCTTGGAAAGCAACATGATTCATGGCGCCCTCGGAAGACATCCTGCCGCCTTCGAAAGGCATTTTGTCACCCTCAGAGCGCATTATACCGCCCTCGGAAGGCCTCGGAAGACATTTTGCCACCCTCGGAAGGCATCATGCCGCCCTTGGAAGACATCTTGCAGCCCTGGGAAGGCATTTTGACGCCCTCAGAGCGCATTATGCCGCCCATGTAAGGCATCATGCCGCCCTCGGAAGACATCTTGCCGTCCTTGAAAAGCATCTTGCCGCCCTCAGAGTGCATTATGCCGCCCTCAGAAGACGTCTTGTCGCCCTCGGAAGGCCTCGGAAGACGTCTTGCCGCCCTCGGCAGGCATCATGCCGCCCTCGGAAGACATCTTGCCGCCCTCGCAAAGCATTTTTCCGCCCTCAGAGCGCATTATGCCGCCCTCAGAAGACGTCTTGCCGCCCTCGAAAGGTATTCTGCCGCCCTCAGAGTGCATTATGCCGCCCTTTGAAGGTGCCATGCCGCCCTCGGGAGACATCTTACCGCCCTCAGGAAGCATTTTGCCGCACTCAGAGCGCAATATACCGCCCTTGGAAGGCATCATGCCGCCCTTTTCGGAAGACATATTGCCGCCCTCGGAAAGCATTTGCCGCCCTCAGCAGGCATTATGCCGCCCTTGGTAGGCATCATGCCGCCCTCGGAAGGCATTTTGCTGACATCAGACGACGTTTGCCGCCCTCGGAAGGCATTCTGCCGCCCTTAGAGCGTATTATGCCGCCCTTAGAAGGCACCGTGTCGCCCTCGGAAGACACCTTGCCGCCCTCGGAAGCATCTTGCCGCCATCGCAACTGTAATAAAGGGGGCGCCACATTTTGGGAGAGGGGCGCCCATGAGCTTGGGCCAGTGGCGTGCGCAGAAATTCACAAAGGACCAGGTCATTGCCTTGAGGGGCGTCACCCAATCGACAGGGACGCCACCAAATTGGCGAACATTTTGCAGGGGTGGGGGCGTCTCTCTTTCCGCACGTGCTCGTCGTACCTTTAACATGTTGTGGGGCGCCATCACTAGCCGGAGGGGCGCCGTCACTAGCCGGAGGGGCGCTGTCACTGGCCGGAGGGACGCCGTGACTAGCCGTATGGGCACCGTCACTGGCCGGGGGGCGCCGTCACTATCCGGAGGGGCGCCATCACTCGCCGGAGAGGCGTGGTCACTGGCCGGAGGGTCGCCGTCACTGGCCGGAGGGGCCCCTCACTGACCTGAGGGGCGCCGTCACTATCCGGAGGGGCGCCGTCACTGGCCGGAGGGGCGCACCGTCACTTGCCGGAGAGGGCAGTCACTAGTTAGAGGGTGCCGTCACCCGCCGGAGGGGCGCGGTCACTGGCCGGAGGGGCGCCTTCACTGGCTGGAGGGGGCGCCGTCACTGGTCGGAAGGGCGCCGTCACTGGCCGGAGGGGCGCCGTCACTGATCGCCAGCTTTGCATGGGCGCCTCGGGTCCAAGGGACCAGGACATGCCCTGAATGACTGTATACTCGGTACGCCACTGGTTTGGGCCCTCACTGACATAGGGGCGCACACACATACTGGCGGGGCATTTTTGGTGTTTTTTTTTTAGTTTTTCCTTGATTATATTTTTGGGGGTTATTTTTGTTTGTTTAAGGGGCGCCGAGGCGCCCTCTCAAAACCCAGAACAGACCCACTTTTTGAGAGGGCGCCTTCGGCACCCGCTCAAAAGTGTGTGTGTGTGTGTGTGTGTGTGTGTGTGTGTGGGGGGGGGGGGGGGGGGGGGGGTCCGGGGCACCCGGACCCCGCGGTAGCGACGCCCCTGGTCGCCAGAATGTTCTGATGTTGTCCCAATCAGAAAACGGCGCCCCTACTCGCCCCTTTGATTGCTACAGCCAATTGTTAATTACGTTATTAATTTTTAATTGTTAATTACGGCACGTCAGGACCATACAAATCGACGAACAAAGCAAAGCAACATCAAATGGCTCCTCAGTGACTTGACGTGACCTTTGCCGGTGACCTGATGATTCTCATGACTGGCTATCAACAGCCGAATCTGACCATCATGACCATCTTGAGCCCAAACTGACGCAAATAAAACGGCTGCAGCGCGAACACACTTTACGGCGCTCAGACTACTCTGAAGACCTTGCATTATGACGTCATTACTCTGTGACCTGACCTCACCTTAACCCGGCATTGACTGGAGTATCAGCCGAACGCCATTGACTGGGGGGGGGGGGGGGGGCGTTAAATGCCCCCTGGTTATCTTCTGAACCAATAATCACAGCGAGACGCGCAAGGCGGAAATCGAAAGCTCTCAATGAGATGAATCTAAATCATACTAAAAAATGTCAAAGTCAGGTCAAATGTCAGGTCACGGTCAGGTCAAGGGTCAAAATCGACGTATTTGAGCTTATGGGCCATATTTGCCATCCAAAGCCTTCGATTACGACCATGATCACCTAAAGTGCTGCCAAAAGCATGATACATATCCCACATGACCTAAAGTGAGATTGTTAACCAAGGTCAAGGTCAAGGTCAGGTCATAAAAGGTCACTATGCTTAACGTATCTACGAAAGTCATGCAATACATGTTTTATGAGTTATTTTCCATGTAGAGTTCGATAGTGATAGTCATTTTATCACTTGACTTCATTTACGTGAAGTTAATGTCAAGTTCAGGTCAAGTTCAGGTCACTGAAGGTCAAAAATGTGAATTGATAAATCGAAATAAAAAATGCATGTTTCTAGACCAGTTGTCTCAGAAGCGCTGCTGTTCAAGTCGCTTTCATGAGATGCTAAGCCAATTTAAGTGTAACGAAGTGTTAAACGAAACCATGCATTGCAAAGAAACCACGTTATCACTGTTGACCTGGGATGATCCGTCAGCGGTGCTGACGTCTGAAGTAATTCTTCGATATCGTCAGTGTTGAATAGGGAGGAGGTGTTCGTTGATGACGTAAGGAGGTGAGTTGTAATGTGAATGGTGGTGTGTTATTATTTAACCGAACTGGGCTGTTATGCCGCGTCGAGACTGAGAGCAGTACGGGAGGCGAGCGCCGCCACCCGCGTCGGCGAGCGGCGTGCCACACATGGAAAGGCGGAAGCAAAGGGAACAAGGGGCAGGAATGTGGGAACGAGAATGGTGTACGGTAACGGGAACGGGACACTTGAACGAAGCACGGGTACAGGCACAGGAACAGATACAGATACTAGCACGAGCAAGGGGACGGGAACGGGAACGGCACCGGAATAGGCACGGAAACGGGCATCGGTACAGGAACGGGGTCCATAAACGGGTACGTCAAGAGACGGGAACGAGCACAGGAACGGACGCGGAAACCAACACTGGAACGGAATACAGGAACTGGACATGTGAATGGCCACGGAAACTGAGCACAGGAATGGGCAGTGGAACGGGCACGGGAACAGGAGAGGGCACGGGTACTGTAATAACACGGGGTACATCATCGGGTTACGGTAGCAAGGTATGGGAACCGGTAGCGAGAACGGGAACGGGATCGTGGACGCCACCAGCTACTGAATGGGTACGAATTGGTTGGCTTTATATATATTAGCTGGCTATATAAATCAATGACAGTAATGTGTCCTATGCTTAATAAATACCTAAATCCGACCAGTAAAATAGGACCAGACCAGCATTGAACGTATTGTCTGGCTATATATTTTAGCTTGGTATATAAATTTGCTGGATATATAAATAAATGGCTTCATAAATTTGCTGGCTATATACATAAATGGCTATATACATTGCAGGCCTTCTAGTCTTTCTTATTAATGATAACATGTCCGTGCGTGCGTACGAACACGTGTCATCCACATATGGGCAAATAACTCGATCACGGTTGTTGCTAGGTGCGTACAATTTGGAGCGCAGGTCCGGTGGCAAAGGCGCACCATCAAATTAAAATTTCAACAAGATCCGACATACCTGTCGGCCGCTGTGTCGCCGACAACTGTGTCATTGGTTTAACATAGGAAACGGCCAAATTCAGAAATCGACAAAAACGGCCAAACCCGAGTCGATCCCGGGCCGATAACTCGCAAACTGAGGGTCGCAGCGACATGCAATACACACGATCCGATCGAAAGTACATTGGCCTGGCGTGTTACATGTCGTTCAGAGCAAAGCTGAGTTCAAGTTGAAAGTTATGACAAATTACTTAAAAAAAGCGGCATTTTCAGTATTTAAATCGATACTCGGAAACTGTCGGACATAGAACGCTGAGACTTCACCACTTTGCAGGCGAAGATACCCTCTTTAAATTATGGCTGTATAAATAAATGTGTCCTATGCTATCCACCCAAAATATTCCGCCACCGGCTAATAGCTAAGTTATGAGGAATACAAACGTAAAATATTGATTAACACTTTAACAATGAACGCTCAGCAGAACGCATCGGTGGTGTAGTGGGTATCGTCTCTGATTACTAAGTGAGTGAAGCGGGTTCGATTCCGGCAGGTGCCCGGACTTTTTCTAAAACGGGATACAAAATATTACAATATAATTTTGTTGGATATATAAATAAATGTTTATTATTAAGATAAATACCTAAATCGAACCGGTTAAAGGAAGTAGTTCACCTTGAATTTTCTTTACCCAACACGATTTTATTATATTTTTGTAATACCATTTCTTTTTATATTGTCAAAAATGGCCTTATATCGCACCGATTCAGGACAGAAGGCCGTACATTTTTATTGTTTATCAAAACTATATGCATGGTCTCTGAGTCAGAGTCCTGACGTCACGCGAATGTAAAAAATGGTTCAGCCAATCAGATTCGAAAGTAGTCGCGTAAAGATAGACTCGCATTGGAGATGTGCCAACCAGCGGCCGGCGATTCGTTTGCTAGCACCAGCTGCAAGCTGATTGGCTGATGGTATAGCCTCTGCCTGGGCAGTACAGCATTCTTTCGCCAGCACCGCATTCCTTCGCCAAAAGCTCAAATATATTCGGCTGGAGAGTCTTTTCAGTCAATGAAAACTTGCAGATAGGGGTTTCCCAACACGGGCTACAAAACTGCTATCTCAGTTTAAAACTAATGTTGAAGGTGAACTATTTCCTTTAATGGGCATTTCACGTATTGGCTGGCTATATAAATTAACTGGCTTGATAAATTAGCTGGCTATATAAATAAGTGCTATATAAATAAATGGTTTTATTAAAATAAATACCTAATTCTTAAATCGGACCGGATAATGGGCATCGAACGTATTGGCTGGCTATATAAATTAGCTGGCTATATAAATAAATGGCTACATAAATAAATGGCTATATAAATAAATGGCTATATAAATCAATGGCTATATAAATAAATGGGCATATAAATAAATGTCCATATAAATTGCAGGCCTAGTATTTCCCTTTAATATTCATCTGGATGGTAGGGTTGTCACAAGCATAGGCGTCACAACGGGGGTGGGGCAAGAAGGGAAACATGCCCCCCCCACAACCTCTGGCTGGTGCAGGGCTTATTTTAACATGTTAACTGGGGGGAGCAAATGCCGCCCCCCAGTGAGCCGTTTTGCCCCCCCCCCCCAGTCAAGAAATGTTGCCCACCCTGATTTAAGTATTTCCATGCCATTTTTCGCTTGATAGGTATTCAATTAAAATACAATATGTTTACCTGGTTGATAAATGTATACAAATCAACTGCAAATTTCATGATATTCCTAATTAGTATTTCCCAGCCAAAATAAGTATCTTTAAATTATTTCCGGAATATCTTAAATTTCAATATCATTTGAACAATTTCTCATTAGCGGCAGAGTGGGGGAGATCGGGGGTTGTTGGATCAGGAACTTCGCCACCAGTAGCGTACTTAGGATTCACTCCAGGAGGGGGATTTTTTGCTCAAGGGGGCATAAAGTAACCCACCAAAAAAAACACCGGATTTAGCCCACTATAATTTTAAAAGGGCATATTCTCACCATTTTGGTCTAAAAAAAATACAAAATCATTCATTCTTTCGATCAAAGGGGCACGTACAAAACTGCAGGGGGGGGGGGGGGTGCCCTGTTTACCCCCGCCCGCTCCCTTGTGTTCGCTTATGGTCGCCACACGATTTGGAGTGGGTGGGGGCAACTGCTGAGCCGATTGTGTTCAAATTTGGTGTGTGGTTAGGTATCTCTCAGCCGCCACTTTCCCACAAATCGGGGGGGGGGGGGGGGGGGGGTGCTTCTGCAAGTGCGCACGTGTGCACCACGTTTTTGTATCTCAGAAACTACTTCCCTGATTGAGATGAAATTCACAATACATTTCCTTTACGTTTGCTCGTTCATCGCCAACTACGACGCCTTACTGGTTCGGTAAAAAAGTTATGGAAGAAAAATGAGAATGACCTCAGGGTGAATATATTTTACCTCATGGAGGTCACAGGATAAGAATACCACATGGATCATTGGCGGATCCAGAACGGGTGGTTGGGGGGGGGGATTAAAAAGTCTCACACAATTCTGAAAACGCATCGGATTTGGCTGGCGTATGCATTGATTGCTGATTTAAAGCTAACTTTCCTTAGTAAAAGTTGTTTCGATTTTCTTATATAACAGGAAATGTGTCAATTTTGCGCCGATTTCAGGCAGTTGGGGGAGGGGGGGGGGGGGGGGGGGGGGGGCAATTGCCCATTTTTCCCAACCGTAGATCCGCCACTGGATCTTTGTATTTTGCAAAAGATGCGGGACTCGAAAATTGAGCAAATTTAACCATTTCCTATGGATTTATATGCATTTTCATGTTTCCCCAATGACTTATAATTGGGAGGTCACAGAATAGACTTCACCTTAGGTCACTGATGTAAAAAATCATCCGAAATAGCAGAATTTTAGGTGTTTATGACGTGATTAAATTCTGTGAGTATATAACTGCTCGGTCAAACAATGTGGCTGCGGCACCACCTTACATTATTCGGAGGTGGGATCACTAGACTTGACTTAGTGAGGTGACATGAAAAGACCAGAGGTAAACAAATTAACAGGATTTTGGCAATTGATAGGCAAGCAGTTGTACCAAAAATGGCGGCGCGAAATGGCGTCGTTTTCCGCTATTTAAAAACAAAACTAAGGGGGGAGGGTATCTGCCACCACTGGCGGATCCAGGGGGCGGACATCAGGGGCAAATTCCCCCCCCAGGAATCTGGGGGGGGGGGGGGGGGAGGGGGCATGTAATATAAGTATGCCCCCCCGCGCGTTGCCTGCACTGAACGTGAAAAACAATGATCTTAGGAGAAAACTTCATGAAAACGGAAGTTTTTTTCTTCTCTCAAGGAATTTAATTTGAAGGCTTTATGTATCCCTTGCTTTCAATGATATACAAAACTGCGCACCTGATGCAATTCAAGCAGCCCTGTTGACACGCGCCCCGCTGGGGGGGGGGGGGGGGGGGGGGCAGAATCTGCACCCTCCCGGATTTTCTCAATAACTTTAAAACTGTGATAGATATCAACGTGAAACTTTCACTACCTTATACGACATCAATTCGACGTCTTCTCGTAAAATTTCAATGAAAGTTATGAAGTATTTTGGGAGATAATAATGTTTTAATGACGTCATGCCACGCATTTTTTTTAATGGAAAAACAATAAATGTTTGAAAATCGTAAAAAATAGAGTTTCAAAGAGAATTGCAAATAAAAAAAACGCAAAAAGAAAGAAAATGACTTCTCTTCCAAATGGCTATTTCGGATTTGTGTTTTTTTTGTTTTTTAACCACACAAAATAAAATATTTTTATTTCGGTAAAATGTACACAATACATTTTTGTGAATTCGAAAAGTGAATTTCTTTAGCTCGAATACCAAAAGAAGGTGACAGGCCCAAATCCAAGGAGAAAAAAACATGGGAGTACCTTTTTGCCACAAAAGATGCCACACAAAATGGGGGTACCTTCCACCCCCCCCCCCCAGTGGTTTTCCCTACCTTAAAATAGACCCTAGGCTGGCGCCTCCTGAGATCGACACAGGTCTTAGGAAATGTTAGGATCGGAAAAAAATGGAGTAGGCTGATGAAGTCCACAGGTTCGCCCCGCCGCCAATGGGGTATGTCAGTTGACAAAGATGTAGATGGCGCTGATGTATAATGTGACCCAAGCGGCGATCACCGCCATTGGCGACAATGCATAAGTCACTATTTGAGGGTGGCTCTAAAAATAGTTACGATGGAAAATTATAAGGGGCCAAGTCTCATGCGGTTCGCTGAAGCTTTCTGAGTTAAATGCTGCCGTTTTTTATGATATAAATAATTGGGGTTGCACAAAATTGCTCCGAAGTCAACTATGCGCGGCGAGCCGTCATAAGGGCGATCGGGCCGTCTGGCCCCAGCAGGCGATCGACCATGTCGTCTCGCCGCGGCCGGCCGTCGTCTTCGGTGGCGAGGGCTGCGGCTCAGGTGAACGGCAGTATTTTAGTTTACCGTCATTATTTATATTTATCATACGATCAAGGTCACACAAGATGGTGATGGGAATGAGCGATGGTGTAGGTGGAGCAGAAGGAACAAGAGGAGCTGAAGGAGTGGCACTGAGCAGGGAATAAAATTAGACCATATGCCACCGCACTTAGCAAGTCGTTGGTCCTGCCGTATTTTATATGAAAGTTTGCGTATTTACCTCATTTTTTTCTGGAGAGCATGGCGGTCTGTGCTGCTCCAGCAGGATGTCATAAGCAGGTGTCGACCATACGATCTTCTGTTCAATCGAAGGTGAGTATGTTTTTTAGCAGTGTTTCAAACAGTAAGTTCCATCTGTGGTGACATCGCAATTAATGCACTGCAGTGAAAGCCTTACTTCCATATTATGTATTAAATATATGAATGTATATCAGTTTAACAATCAAATGTACAACCATTGTTGTTTTCCACCCATATTTTGCTGTTGTTTGACCCGAAGCCACGGTGGATAGAAATATTGCCCGCCCAGGAACCGCAGCCAGCAGCCCCGACGACGGCTGCCGCGGCGAGTCGATATGGTTGATCGTTCGCTGAGGCTGGATGGGCCGCTCGTCCTTATGGCGGTTCGCCACGCATGGTTGACTTCCGCGATTTTGTGCAACCCCAATTATTGATATCATCAAACAAATGGCAGAATTCAACTCAGAAAGCTTCAGCGAACCACATGAGACGTGAGCCTTTAGCACTCTCGATCGTAACTATTTTTAGAGCCACCTTCAAACAGAGACTTAATACATTCTCGCCAATGGCGGCTATCGCCGCTTGGATCACATTGCTGCCCAGCGCCCCTGGCGGCGGACATTTTGCTGACATATCCCATTAGGTATTTTGCAAAACATATGTTTCCATTATTCCTGGTATTTTTTCTTAGTTAGTTAACGTTTGTCAGACATATTTCCCTATCCCAACCTAAAAATTATTGGCGACGCCGATGATCACAAGACCTGACAGATTCTATTTTTTGGACTTCCGGAATTTTAAAATCGATTGTTATGGCCAGACAATTGTCTATTCTATCCACTCCATTAATTACTGTATTTTCCTTAAACGAGCTCCAATCTTGAAACGGGATTTTGTTTTCCCTGCGGGTGGTTAGGTACTTCTTGTGCCTGTTGACAATATAGCTTCAGCTAATTAAAGGTCTGAGTCGATTTCGGAGTCGGAGTCTGATTCGGAGTTGATTTCGGAGTTGTAGTCAACTCCAGAGTGTCGGAGTCGGGAGTCACCTGAAAACCGACCGACTCCGCGTCTGGTTGGTGGTCTGGATCAATATTCCTTTGCTTAACCCGCGACTTACTGGGGGTATTTTTTGCCCCCTCCAGTTATTTTGCAATAACTCCTAAACTAACACCAGTATCGTCACTAATCTTGCAGTACCTTCTCTCACATCAATTCTACATATGTTGGCGAAAGGAAAAAGTTGAAGTTATGATAGGTCAACCGGAACTGACGTCAGAGTGACGTCATGTTCTTCGGTTTCTGTTGCAAAATAATGGTTTGCAGAAAACTCTGTCAAAGATACAATGTTTAAGATAAATTACATTGTCTTAAATTAAATTACTGACAATCGACCGGTCTATGAACCTGCAATCTCGAATTTTTTAGTTTTTAAATTCAAAATTTTGAGAAATCCAAATACATTTTGTTTTTGTTTTTACAAAACAAAACAAAATCAGAATTTTCCAAAAACCAGATTATATGTTATTGAGACGTGGTCGGTGAATGTGTACTAAATTTTAAGTCGATATCTTCAAATATGACTGACTTATGACCTTTAAATGACAAAAATAGCCCACGTCTCACAGCATTACTTTGCATAAAAAATGCATTTCCGTTTTTTCTTTTTATTCTATTTATATGGAACAAACAATGTTCTAAGGTCATTTGTCGCGTTCTAGACGAAAAACAAACCCATAAACATGTCTTACAACGCCTAATGACTGTAATCTTCAGTTTGACCTCGTGACCTCGGATGACCTTGACCTGGCCCAAGGTCATAAACAGCTTAGAATGGTACTTAGAAGTGTCAGACACACGAATAATACCGATTTATCGACTGTTTATGCGTTTAATATCGCAATTTTGCGCGACAATTCCATCCATCGAGATCTTTTGATACAGACAAACATTTTGTACTTGACCAGACCTGTGACGTCATCGGTGACCCCGAGGTCAACAATATTATGTTTCTTGCCATTAATTTCCCAGAGCTATCGAATGCCGTTTTAATTTTTACAATCGGTCCAGTAGTTCCGGAGATCCGAGGGGGGGGGGGCAATAAATAGCCCCCCCCCCCCAGTGAGTCGTGTTAAGAAATATACCCCAGTAACTCGCGGGCTAATGTCTGGATAGCTTTGCTGAAGTTACTGCAGGAAATGGGGAAGTACCTACATAGGCTGCGCCGCTTTACACAAATTCAGAATGAGTCGCTATTTAACAGGATCAAGATATAACAAGATATTGAGACGGATAGGGATAATGTGGAGTTATAAACCTCTTTAACGCAATTCTTACGAACGATCGCTGACGAAGATATGTAAAATACATATCGAAAGCTCCGAGTCCGAACGACTTAACTCTTGTGGAGAAAGTCTAGATTAATCATTAATTAAGATCTTGAGAGTTGTTCAGTCTCATCCTGGCCGGGGTACGTCGGATGAAAACTCTACCTATTGCTGTTGCTATGTGTGTGTTTTTTTTAAAATATAGAATGCATAGACAAGTAGGACAACATATCGGGGCTTCTTGCTTGTTAGCAGGAACGTAGCCAAGGGGAGGGCGGCGGGGGCGGCCGCCCTCCCCTGGAGGCCAGAAGGGCCCTTTTTGGCGCGCGAGGGCCCTTTTCGGCGCGCGCAGCGCGCCGAAAAGGGCCGACGAGACCGCGACAAGCGCGGTATCATAGGCTCTTTACTACACGAAGCGTGGTCTTTAGAGAGTTTAGGACTTCTTAGGACTTCAGAGGTCCTTTAGGGCCACTAGGGCCTTCTCTGAAAGACCAGAGGGCCCCTTGGACGTTCAAAAGAGCCCTATGCATGTCAGAGGGGCCCTTGGCCAGACCGAAAGGGCCCCTGAGTGGGTCAGAGGGCCCCCTGAGCACGTCGAATGGGCCCCCTGAACACGTCGAATGGGCCACTAGCCAGCACAGAGGGGCCCCTGGGCAGGTTGAGAGGCCCCTGAGCATGTCGACAGGGCGACAAAGCGGCCAGCACAGTCCTTTGCCAGGTCACAAGGGCCCCTGATCAGGTTGGAGGTCCCCTGGACAGACCAGAGGGCCCCTGGGAAGTTAAGAGGGCCCCTGTGCAGGTCAGGGGGGCCCTGACCAGACCGAAAGGGCCTCTAGGTGGGTCAGAAGGGCCCCTGAATATGCCGAATGAGCCCCTAGCCAGCACGGAGGGGCCCAGGGCAGGTCGGAGGGCCCTCGGAGCATGTCGTAAGGCGACAAAGCAGCCAGCGCAGTCCCTTGCTAGGTCGGAAAGGCCCCTTCGAAGGTTAAAGGGCCCCTGGAGAGACCAGAGGACCCCTGGAAAGTTAAAAGGGCCCCTTCGGAGATCGGAGGGGCCCCTGACCAGACCGAAAGGACCCCTGGGCGGGGGAGAAAGACCCCTGAACATGCCGAAGTGGCCCCTGGCCAGCACGGAGGGGTTCCAGGGCAGGTCGGAGGGCCCCTTGAGCATGTCGGCAGGGCGACAAAGCAGCCAGCGCAGGCCGACCAGAGGGTACCCAAAATTCCCCCAGTCGAAAATCCTGGGGGGCAAAGGGTAGTTTTGCCCCCCCCCCAGATTTTAGCCTGCTCAATCTGAGGGCAACATGACCCTTCCCCTGCCCAGGATTTTCATTTGAGGGGTGGGGGATTTTGGGTACCCTGCGCCCCGCAATCCTCCGCCCCTGCCCCTGAGCATGTCGGCAGGGCGACAAAGCAGCCAGTGCAGTCCCTGGCCAGGTCGGAAGGACCTCTGAACAGGCCGAATGGGCCTCTTGACACACAAGAGGGGCTTCTTGGAAGGTCAGAGGAGTCTCTGGTGAGACCGGAAGGGTCAAAGCACGTAGAGATCCCAGATGAAGATTAAATACAAGGAGGACTTACTCCACAATACAAATATTAAAAGCGGAGCTTTCGGGTATATTGTAACACCCTTCGTCAGGGTGCTACAATATACCCGAAAGATCCGATTTCATTTTTTCCTGTAGAGTAAACCCTCTTTGTATTATATATATCACCCACTCCACATCATGTATTTTCGCTTCGCGGATCCCAGATGAGTCCCTGAACAGGTCGGAAGGGCGTAGAAAAGGTCAGAGGGGCCCCTAGACGATATGTAGTGATCTTGGGCCTTTCAACAGTAAGAATACAGTTGTACAGGGAATAACACTAAAAAAATTCGCGCCGCTCCGCGGTGCAATTTAACTACAAATTCAATTATATGCGGGTTAGGAAAAAAATCGGTCAGTTTCTCGGCGCAGTTATGTGTTATGTTGCTACTTTCCTATATTATTGGGCAAAATAGTTCACTTTAGCACTTTTTCCCCGCACTTTTAAACGCAAAATATATCAATTTTAGAGGTCCGCAACATACGCAATGCGACGCATTGATGAGAAAGCAACCCAGGGCATAACACTCAAAATTTTCGCACCGCTCCGCAGCGCAATTTGTTTAAGAGTTCCAGGTCTTGAGCTTAAAAAAATATTCCAAGTTGGTATAGCTGATTCCAAATTCGTGTCGCTGGTTCAAAAGTTGATGTGGCAGTTTGCTAACTCCAGCTCCTAAACGTTGGTATGGCCCATGACATACCTGCCATACTGCATTTTCCAGCCTTGTAACGTGCTTTTTCATGCGTTTTTTTTTGGGGGGGGGGGCTTTCAACGCTTGGGAAGGGGCCCTTTCAACGCTCGGGAAAGGGCCCTTTCGAGGCGCCGCCCCTCCCTGGACGAAATCCTGGCTACGTGCCTGCTTGTTAGAAAACATAAATTGTATACCATGTTTTAGGAATTGTTCAGCAAGGCAGGAAGTAGCAACGTAGTGATTTGTATGATTGCATACATTGCCTTAATGTTCCCGGTTTTATGTCACTTGCCATGGTCGCCTGATATGAGACATTGACGTTTAATTTGAAGGCATTCCCTGCCTAAGCACTACGTATATGCTTCCTAATTAAGAACAGAAGTGTCCTGGCGCCATATAATTGCTCTTATTTGACCTGTTGACCACAGCCTCGGCCAATGGGTAAAGTCACATCGGAGACTCGACGATGGCGGAATTATACCATATGAGTTTCATTATACTTAAGAGGATACTTGTAAAGTGAATATGTCAGCGAGTAGGAATCGTACCAGTTTGAGTACTGGATATATTTCTGGCGAATAGCCCGAGTCATGATT
>JAXIVJ010001851.1:112500-124718 GCA_036785665.1 Chirona hameri | reverse complement strand
AGAAGTACAACAGCGTCCCTATAAAATCTGGCAATGTGAGAGAGTACACACGTCCTATAATATCTGGCAATGAGAGAGGTGTCCCTATATAATATCTGGCAATGGAGAGAGTACTCAGCGTCCCTAAATATCTGGCAATGAGAGAGAACACTGCGTCCCTACAATATCTGTCAATGGAGAGAGTACACAGCGACCCGTATAATACTGGCAATGAGAGAGTACACACAGCGTCCCATAATATCTGGCAATGAGAAAGTACACAGCGTCCCTATAATATCTGGCAATGGAGAGAGTACACGCGTCCCTATAATTATCTGCAATGGAGAGAGTACACTGCGTCCCTATAATATCTGGCAATGAGAGAGTACACAGCGTCCCTATAATATCTGGCAATGGAGAGAGTACACAGCGTCCTATAATATCTGGCAATGGAGAGAGTACACAGCGTCCCCTATAATATCTGGCAATGGAGAGAGTACACAGGCGTCCCTATAATATCTGGCAATGGAGAACGAGTACACAGCGTCCCTATAATATCTGGCAATGGAGAGAGTACAACAGCGTCCCTATAATATCTGGCAATGGAGAGAGTACACAGGCGTCCCCTATAATATCTGGCAATGGAGAGAGTACACAGCGTCCCTATAATATCTGGCAATGGAGAGAGTACACAGCGTCCTATAAATATCTGGCAATGGAGAGAGTACACAGCGTCCCTCTAATGAGATACACAAGCGTTTCCCTATATATCTGGCAATGGAGAGAGTACACAGCGTCCCTATAATATCTGGCAATGGAGAGAGTACACAGCGTCCCTATAATATCTGGCAATGGAGAGAGTACACAGCGTCCTATAATATCTGGCAATGGAGAGAGTACACACAGCGTCCCTATAATATCTGGCAATGGAGAGAGTACACAGCGTCCCTATAATATCTGGCAATGGAGAGAGTACACAGCGTCCCTATAATATCTGGCAATGGAGAGAGTACACAGCGTCCCTATAATATTCTGGCAATGGAGAGAGTACACAGCGTCCCTATAATATCTGGCAATGGAGAGAGTACACAGCGTCCTATAATATCTGGCAATGGAGAGAGTACACAGCGTCCCTATAATATCTGGCAATGGAGAGAGTACACAGCGTCCCTATAATATCTGGCAATGGAGAGAGTACACAGCGTCCCTATAATATCTGGCAATGGAGAGAGTACACAGCGTCCCTATATATCTGGCAAATGGAGAGAGTACACAGCGTCCCTATAAATCTGGCACTGGAGAGAGTACACTGCGTCCCTATATATCTGCAATGGAGAGAGTACACAGCGTCCCTATAATATCTGGCAATGGAGAGAGTACACAGCGTCCCCTATAATATCTGGCAATGGAGAGAGTACACAGCGTCCCTATAATATCTGGCAATGAGAGAGTACACAGCGTCCCTATAATATCTGGCAATGGAGAGAGTACACAGCGTCCCTAGAATATCTGGCAATGGAGAGAGTACACAGCGTCCCTACAATATCTGGCAATGGAGAGAGTACACAGCGTCCCTATAATATCTGGCAATGAGAGAGAGTACACAGCGTCCTATAATATCTGGCAATGGAGAGAGTACACAGCGTCCCTATAATATCTGGCAATGGAGAGAGTACACAGCGTCCCTATAATATCTGGCAATGGAGAGAGTACACAGCGTCCCTACATATCTGGCAATGAGAGAGTACACAGCGACCCTATAATATCTGGCAATGGAGAGAGTACACAGCGTCCTATAATATCTGGCAATGGAGAGAGTACACAGCGTCCCTATAATATCTGGCAATGGAGAGAGTACACAGCGTCCCTATAATATCTGGCAATGGAGAGAGTACACAGCGTCCCTATAATATCTGCAATGGAGAGAGTACACAGCGTCCTATAATATCTGGCAATGGAGGAGTACACAGCGTCCCTACAATATCTGGCAATGGAGAGAGTACACAGCGTCCCTATAATATCTGGCAATGGAGAGAGTACACAGCGTCCCTATAATATCTGGCAATGGAGAGAGTACACAGCGTCCTATAATATCTGGCAATGGAGAGAGTACACAGCGCTCCTATAATATCTGGCAATGGAGAGAGTACACAGCGCCCTATAATATCTGGCAATGGAGAGAGTAACAGCGTCCCTATAATATCTGGCAATGGAGAGAGTACACAGCGTCCCTATAATATCTGGCAATGAGAGAGTACAACAGCGTCCTATAATATCTGGCAATGGAGAGAGTACACAGCGTCCCTATAATATCTGGCAATGGAGAGAGTACACAGCGTCCTACTAATATCTGGCAATGGAGAGAGTACACAGCGTCCTATAATATCTGGCAATGGAGAGAGTACACAGCGTCCCTATAATATCTGGCAATGGAGAGAGTACACAGCGTCCCTATAATATCTGGCAATGGAGAGAGTACACAGCGTCCCTATAATATCTGGCAATGGAGAGAGTACACAGCGTCCCTATAATATCTGGCAATGGAGAGAGTACACAGCGTCCCTACTAATATCTGGCAATGGAGAGAGTACACAGCGTCCCTATAATATCTGGCAATGGAGAGAGTACACAGCGCCCTATAATATCTGGCAATGGAGAGAGTACACAGCGTCCCTACATATCTGCAATGGAGAGAGTACACAGCGTCACCTATAATATCTGGCAATGGAGAGAGTACACAGCGTCCCTATAATATCTGGCAATGGAGAGAGTACACAGCGTCCCTACAATATCAGGCAATGGAGAGAGTACACAAGTGTCCCTATAATATCTGGCAATGGAGAGAGTACACAGCGTCCCTATAATATCTGGCAATGGAGAGAGTACACAGCGTCCCTATAATATCTGGCAATGGAGAGAGTAACAGCGTCCTATAATATCTGGCAATGGAGAGAGTACAACAGCGTCCTACAATATCTGGCAATGGAGAGAGTACACAGCGTCCCTATAATATCTGGCAATGGAGAGAGTACACAGCGTTCCTATAATATCTGGCAATGGAGAGAGTACACAGCGTCTACAATATCTGCAATGGAGAGAGTACACAGCGTTCCTATAAATATCTGGCAATGGAGAGAGTACACAGCGTCCTATAATATCTGGCAATGGAGAGAGTACACAGCGTTCCTATAATATCTGGCAATGGAGAGAGTACACAGCGTCCCTATAATATCTGGCAATGGAGAGTACACAGCGTCCCTATAATATCTGGCAATGGAGAGAGTACACAGCGTCCCTATAATATCTGGCAATGGAGAGTACACAGCGTCCCTATAATAATCTGCAATGGAGAGAGTACACAGCGTCCCTATAATATCTGGCAATGGAGAGAGTACACAGCGTCCCTATAATATCTGGCAATGGAGAGAGTACACAGCGTCCCTACAATATCTGGCAATGGAGAGAGTACACAGCGTCCCTATAATATCTGGCAATGGAGAGAGTACACAGCGTCCCTATAATATCTGGCAATGGAGAGAGTACACAGCGTCCCTATAATATCTGGCAATGGAGAGAGTACACAGCGTCCCTATAATATCTGGCAATGGAGAGAGTACACAGCGTCCCTATAATATCTGGCAATGGAGAGAGTACACAGCGTCCCTATAATATCTGGCAATGGAGAGAGTACACAGCGTCCCTATAATATCTGGCAATGAGAGAGTACACAGCGTCCCTATAATATCTGGCAATGGAGAGAGTACACAGCGTCCCTATAATATCTGGCAATGGAGAGAGTACACAGCGTCCCTATAATATCTGGCAATGGAGAGAGTACACAGCGTCCCTATAATATCTGGCAATGGAGAGAGTACACAGCGTCCCTATAATATCTGTCAATGGAGAGAGTACACAGCGTCCCTATAATATCTGGCAATGGAGAGAGTACACAGCGTCCCTACAATATCTGGCAATGGAGAGAGTACACAGCGTCCTATAATATCTGGCAATGAGAGAGTACACAGCGTCCCTACAATATCTGGCAATGGAGAGAGTACACAGCGTCCCTACAATATCTGGCAATGGAGAGAGTACACAGCGTTCCTATAATATCTGGCAATGGAGAGAGTACACAGCGTCCCTCAATATCTGGCAATGGAGAGAGTACACAGCGTCCTATAATATCTGGCAATGGAGAGAGTACACAGCGTCCCTATAATATCTGGCAATGGAGAGAGTACACAGCGTCCCTATAATATCTGGCAATGGAGAGAGTACACAGCGTCCCTATAATATCTGGCAATGGAGAGAGTACACAGCGTCCTATAATATCTGGCAATGGAAGAGAGTACACAGCGTCCCTATAATATCTGCAATGGAGAGAGTACACAGCGTCCCTACATATCTGGCAATGGAGAGAGTACACAGCGTTCCTATAATATCTGGCAATGGAGAGAGTACACAGCGTCCCTACAATATCTGGCAATGGAGAGAGTACACAGCGTTCTATAATATCTGGCAATGGAGAGAGTACACAGCGTCCCTATAATATCTGGCAATGGAGAGAGTACACAGCGTCCCTATAATATCTGGCAATGGAGAGAGTACACAGCGTCCCTATAATATCTGGCAATGGAGAGAGTACACAGCGTCCCTATAATATCTGGCAATGGAGAGAGTACACAGCGTCCCTATAATATCTGGCAATGGAGAGAGTACACAGCGTCCCTATAATATCTGGCAATGGAGAGAGTACACAGCGTCCCTATAATATCTGGCAATGGAGAGAGTACACAGCGTCCCTATAATATCTGGCAATGGAGAGAGTACACAGCGTTCCTATAATATCTGTCAATGGAGAGAGTACACAGCGTCCCTATAATATCTGGCAATGGAGAGAGTACACAGCGTCCCTATAATATCTGGCAATGGAGAGAGTACACAGCGTCCCTATAATATCTGGCAATGGAGAGAGTACACAGCGTCCCTATAATATCTGGCAATGGAGAGAGTACACAGCGTCCCTATAATATCTGGCAATGGAGAGAGTACACAGCGTCCCTATAATATCTGGCAATGGAGAGTACACAGCGTCCCTATAATATCTGGCAATGGAGAGAGTACACAGCGTCCCTATAATATCTGGCAATGGAGAGAGTACACAGCGTCCCTATAATATCTGGCAATGGAGAGAGTACACAGCGTCCCTATAATATCTGGCAGTGGAGAGAGTACACAGCGTCCCTACAATATCTGGCAATGGAGAGAGTACACAGCGTCCCTATAATATCTGGCAATGGAGAGAGTACACAGCGTCCCTATAATATCTGGCAATGGAGAGAGTACACAGCGTCCCTATAATATCTGGCAATGGAGAGAGTACACAGCGTCCCTATAATATCTGGCAATGGAGAGAGTACACAGCGTCCCTATAATATCTGGCAATGGAGAGTACACAGCGTCCCTATAATATCTGGCAATGGAGAGAGTACACAGCGTCCCTATAATATCTGGCAATGGAGAGAGTACACAGCGTCCCTATAATATCTGGCAATGGAGAGAGTACACAGCGTCCCTATAATATCTGGCAGTGGAGAGAGTACACAGCGTCCCTACAATATCTGGCAATGGAGAGAGTACACAGCGTCCCTATAATATCTGGCAATGGAGAGAGTACACAGCGTCCCTATAATATCTGGCAATGGAGAGAGTACACAGCGTCCCTACAATATCTGGCAGTGGAGAGAGTACACAGCGTCCCTATAATATCTGGCAATGGAGAGAGTACACAGCGTCCCTATAATATCTGGCAATGGAGAGAGTACACAGCGTCCCTATAATATCTGGCAATGGAGAGAGTACACAGCGTCCCTATAATATCTGGCAATGGAGAGAGTACACAGCGTCCCTATAATATCTGGCAATGGAGAGAGTACACAGCGTCCCTATAATATCTGGCAATGGAGAGAGTACACAGCGTCCCTATAATATCTGGCAATGGAGAGAGTACACAGCGTCCCTATAATATCTGGCAATGGAGAGAGTACACAGCGTCCCTATAATATCTGGCAATGGAGAGAGTACACAGCGTCCCTATAATATCTGGCAATGGAGAGAGTACACAGCGTCCCTATAATATCTGGCAATGGAGAGAGTACACAGCGTCCCTATAATATCTGGCAATGGAGAGAGTACAAAGCGTCCCTATAATATCTGGCAATGGAGAGAGTACACAGCGTCCCTATAATATCTGGCAATGGAGAGAGTACACAGCGTCCCTATAATATCTGGCAATGGAGAGAGTACACAGCGTCCCTATAATATCTGGCAATGGAGAGAGTACACAGCGTTCCCTATAATATCTGGCAATGGAGAGAGTACACAGCGTCCCTACAATATCTGTCAATGGAGAGAGTACACAGCGTCCCTATAATATCTGTCAATGGAGAGAGTACACAGCGTCCCTATAATATCTGGCAATGGAGAGTACACAGCGTCCCTATAATATCTGGCAATGGAGAGAGTACACAGCGTCCCTATAATATCTGGCAATGGAGAGAGTACACAGCGTCCCTATAATATCTGGCAATGGAGAGAGTACACAGCGTCCCTATAATATCTGGCAATGGAGAGAGTACACAGCGTCCCTATAATATCTGGCAATTATAATATCTGGCAATGGAGAGAGTACACAGCGTCCCTATAATATCTGTCAATGGAGAGAGTACACAGCGTTCCTATAATATCTGGCAATGGAGAGAGTACACAGCGTCCCTATAATATCTGGCAATGGAGAGAGTACACAGCGTTCCTATAATATCTGGCAATGGAGAGAGTACACAGCGTCCCTATAATATCTGTCAATGGAGAGAGTACACAGCGTTCCTATAATATCTGGCAATGGAGAGAGTACACAGCGTCCCTATAATATCTGGCAATGGAGAGAGTACACAGCGTTCCTATAATATCTGGCAATGGAGAGAGTACACAGCGTCGTCACTGCAGCCTGATAACTCGCGACACATCACCGGCACATGCCGGGCCGGCAGAACACTGTCAGCTTCGGACGAGGACATACTCATCACCGACAGCACTCGGCAGAAGGGGCCGCAGGGAGACAGCACTCACAGCAGAAGGGACCGCAGGGAGACAGCACTCACAGCAGAAGGGGCCGCAGGGAGACAGCACTCACAGCAGAAGGGGCCGCAGGGAGACAGCACTCAGCAGAAAGGGCCGCAGGGAGACAGCACTCGGCAGAAGGGGCCGCAGGGAGACAGCACTCACAGCAGAAGGGGCCGCAGGGAGACAGCACTCACAGCAGAAGGGGCCGCAGGGAGACAGCACTCACAGCAGAAGGGGCCGCAGGGAGACAGCACTCACAGCAGAAGGGGCCGCAGGGAGACAGCACTCAGCAGAAGGGGCCGCAGGGAGACAGCACTCGGCAGAAGGGGCCGCAGGGAGACAGCACTCACAGCAGAAGGGGCCGCAGGGAGACAGCACTCACAGCAGAAGGGGCCGCAGGGAGACAGCACTCACAGCAGAAGGGGCCGCAGGGAGACAGCACTCAGCAGAAGGGGGCGCAGGGAGACAGCACTCACAGCAGAAGGGGCCGCAGGGAGACAGCACTCACAGCAGAAGGGGCCGCAGGGAGACAGCACTCACAGCAGAAGGGGCCGCAGGGAGACAGCAGTGACAGCAGAAGGGGCCGCAGGGAGACAGCACTCAGCAGAAGGGGCCGCAGGGAGACAGCACTCGGCAGAAGGGGCCGCAGGGAGACAGCACTCACAGCAGAAGGGGCCGCAGGGAGACAGCACTCACAGCAGAAGGGGCTGCAGGGAGACAGCACTCACAGCAGAAGGGGCCGCAGGGAGACAGCACTCACAGCAGAAGGGGCCGCAGGGAGACAGCACTCACAGCAGAAGGGGCCGCAGGGAGACAGCACTCACAGCAGAAGGGGCCGCAGGGAGACAGCAGTGACAGCAGAAGGGGCCGCAGGGAGACAGCACTCAGCAGAAGGGGCCGCAGGGAGACAGCACTCGGCAGAAGGGGCCGCAGGGAGACAGCACTCACAGCAGAAGGGGCCGCAGGGAGACAGCACTCACAGCAGAAGGGGCTGCAGGGAGACAGCACTCACAGCAGAAGGGGCCGCAGGGAGACAGCACTCACAGCAGAAGGGGCCGCAGGGAGACAGCACTCACAGCAGAAGGGGCCGCAGGAAGACAGCACTCACAGCAGAAGGGGCCGCAGGAAGACAGCACTCACAGCAGAAGGGGCCGCAGGGAGACAGCACTCAGCAGAAGGGGCCGCAGGAAGACAGCACTCACAGCAGAAGGGGCCGCAGGGAGACAGCACTCGGCAGAAGGGGCCGCAGGGAGACAGCACTCACAGCAGAAGGGGCCGCAGGAAGACAGCACTCACAGCAGAAGGGGCCGCAGGGAGACAGCACTCACAGCAGAGGGGGCCGCAGGGAGACAGCACTCACAGCAGAAGGGGCCGCAGGAAGACAGCACTCACAGCAGAAGGGGCCGCAGGGAGACAGCACTCAGCAGAAGGGGCCGCAGGGAGACAGCACTCAGCAGAAGGGGCCGCAGGGAGACAGCACTCGGCAGAAGGGGCCGCAGGGAGACAGCACTCACAGCAGAAGGGGCCGCAGGGAGACAGCACTAAGCAGAAGGGGCCGCAGGGAGACAGCACTCAGCAGAAGGGGGCGCAGGGAGACAGCACTCACAGCAGAAGGGGCCGCAGGAAGACAGCACTCACAGCAGAAGGGGCCGCAGGGAGACAGCACTCACAGCAGAAGGGGCCGCAGGAAGACAGCACTCACAGCAGAAGGGGCCGCAGGGAGACAGCACTCAGCAGAAGGGGCCGCAGGGAGACAGCACTCACAGCAGAAGGGGCCGCAGGAAGACAGCACTTACAGCAGAAGGGGCCGCAGGGAGACAGCACTCAGCAGAAGGGGCCGCAGGGAGACAGCACTCACAGCAGAAGGGGCCGCAGGAAGACAGCACTCACAGCAGAAGGGGCCGCAGGGAGACAGCACTCAGCAGAAGGGGCCGCAGGGAGACAGCACTCACAGCAGAAGGGTCCGCAGGGAGACAGCACTCAGCAGAAGGGGCCGCAGGGAGACAGCACTCACAGCAGAAGGGGCCGCAGGAAGACAGCACTCACAACAGAAGGGGCCGCAGGGAGACAGCACTCAGCAGAAGGGGCCGCAGGGAGACAGCACTCACAGCAGAAGGGGCCGCAGGAAGACAGCACTCACAGCAGAAGGGGCCGCAGGGAGACAGCACTCAGCAGAAGGGGCCGCAGGGAGACAGCACTCAGCAGAAGGGGCCGCAGGGAGACAGCACTCAGCAGAAGGGGCCGCAGGGAGACAGCACTCAGCAGAAGGGGCCGCAGGAAGACAGCACTCACAGCAGAAGGGGCCGCAGGGAGACAGCACTCAGCAGAAGGGGCCGCAGGGAGACAGCACTCACAGCAGAAGGGGCCGCAGGAAGACAGCACTCACAGCAGAAGGGGCCGCAGGGAGACAGCACTCAGCAGAAGGGGCCGCAGGAAGACAGCACTCACAGCAGAAGGGGCCGCAAGGAGACAGCACTCAGCAGAAGGGGCCGCAGGAAGACAGCACTCACAGCAGAAGGGGCCGCAGGGAGACAGCACTCACAGCAGAAGGGGCCGCAGGAAGACAGCACTCACAGCAGAAGGGGCCGCAGGGAGACAGCACTCACAGCAGAAGGGGCCGCAGGGAGACAGCACTCAGCAGAAGGGGCCGCAGGAAGACAGCACTCACCGCAGAAGGGGCCGCAGGGAGACAGCACTCACAGCAGAAGGGGCCGCAGGAAGACAGCACTCACAGCAGAAGGGGCCGCAGGGAGACAGCACTCACAGCAGAAGGGGCCGCAGGGAGACAGCACTCAGCAGAAGGGGCCGCAGGGAGACAGCACTCACAGCAGAAGGGGCCGCAGGGAGGCAGCACTCGGCAGAAGGGGCCGCAGGGAGACAGCACTCAGCAGAAGGGGCCGCAGGGAGACAGCACTCACAGCAGAAGGGGCCGCAGGGAGACAGCACTCAGCAGAAGGGGCCGCAGGGAGACAGCACTCAGCAGAAGGGGCCGCAGGGAGACAGCACTCAGCAGAAGGGGCCGCAGGGAGACAGCACTCAGCAGAAGGGGCCGCAGGGAGACAGCAGAAGGGGCCGCAGGGAGACAGCACTCAGCAGAAGGGGCCGCAGGAAGACAGCACTCAGCAGAAGGGGCCGCAGGGAGACAGCACTCAGAAGAAGGGGCCGCAGGGAGACAGCACTCAGCAGAAGGGGCCGCAGGGAGACAGCACTCAGCAGAAGGGGCCGCAGGGAGACAGCACTCAGCAGAAGGGGCCGCAGGGAGACAGCACTCAGCAGAAGGGGCCGCAGGGAGACAGCACTCAGCAGAAGGGGCCGCAGGGAGACAGCACTCAGCAGAAGGGGCCGCAGGGAGACAGCACTCAGCAGAAGGGGCCGCAGGGAGACAGCACTCAGCAGAAGGGGCCGCAGGGAGACAGCACTCAGCAGAAGGGGCCGCAGGGAGACAGCACTCAGCAGAAGGGGCCGCAGGGAGACAGCACTCAGCAGAAGGGGCCGCAGGGAGACAGCACTCAGCAGAAGGGGCCGCAGGGAGACAGCACTCACAGCAGAAGGGGCCGCAGGAAGACAGCACTCACAGCAGAAGGGGCCGCAGGGAGACAGCACTCAGCAGAAGGGGCCGCAGGGAGACAGAACTCAGCAGAAGGGGCCGCAGGGAGACAGCACTCGGCAGAAGGGGCCGCAGGGAGACAGCACTCGGCAGAAGGGGCCGCAGGGAGACAGAACTCAGCAGAAGGGGCCGCAGGGAGACAGAACTCAGCAGAAGGGGCCGCAGGGAGACAGCACTCAGCAGAAGGGGCCGCAGGGAGGCGCCTGTTTTCTCCACACGTCACCATTGTCAGCGGCGACCAGCTGGCAACAGGCCCGGGGTCTTAGGGAGTCAGCCTTGGACCCGGAGTGAGCTTAGACGGCCTGCGGTCACTTGCGCTCGCTCAAACAAACTATCATTTGTTATTTTATGCTTTTTATTTTTGATGGGGTATTGCTGTCACTCCGCGTTACTTATGTCAAAATAATTGTCCGGAAGTTAAATGTTCAGTTGTTTTTGGGCAAGCTTGCTAACAGTCGTGGTAATACGATTCTGTCATCAGTTCCATCATTCATTGTTCAATATCGGTCACGTCCTCTATTTTCTGTTCTGATAACTTCACCCTGTACTTCTTTCTCATGTCTGGTCTCACAAATAATTGCCTTCCTCCGTTCGGTCAGATTAGCACTCCAAACTAGTAGCTATAATAACCTCCAGTATTCTGCTCCTTAAAATCTCTGACCTGCCAAAATCATTCTCCATTCTCTGGCCGGTCACATCTGTACTCACTTTCTACTCTTTAGCATATGCAAGTCCACTTCTCTCCGTTTGTCAAATATGCCACCCACCCGGTCTGATACTCAGCTCTCCGTCACACCCATGCCGTCTCTCTCCCGCCTGGCAGAACGGTACGCCAAGTTCCGAGATTGGATATCCCGCTGGCTAGCCGGTCATAAGCAGCCGTGCGCCAGCGCGTGTCCAACGGCTTCAGCCTCGCCTCTGCACCCCCTGTGCCGGAGCCATAAGCACTAAGCAGCCGTGCGCCAGCGTGTGTCCAACGGCATCAGCCTCGCCTCTGCACCCCCTGTGCCGGAGCCATAAGCACTAAGCAGCCGTGCGCCAGCGCGTGTCTAACGGCATCAGCCTCGCCTCTGCACCCCCTGTGCCGGAGCCATAAGCACTAAGCAGCCGTGCGCCAGCGCGTGACCAACGGCATCAGCCTCGCCTCTGCACCCAGTGCCGACTCTCGCACCTCACCCCCGGACACTGGAGGACACTCTGTTGTACCGCAGCCGACCCCACACACCGGTGCTGGCGGGCTCTCAGCTCTCACGCCAACGGTGACGTTTTTGTCGTCTGGTTGCAGCACGGCCCGACACTGACTGAGTGCAATATCGATTAGCCGCACACTGCTAAATACTGTGGGCCGCCGCGCCATGGTACGGTGCCAGCGGCTGCACCGGGCGCAGCAGGGCATACTGGCAAGGCCACTCCAGGCCACAATAGGCTGCCACAGCACTAATGTCATGGTACGGTGCCAGCGGCTGCACCGGGCGCAGCAGGGCATACTGGCAAGGCCACTCCAGGCCAC
>JAXIVJ010001851.1:0-107500 GCA_036785665.1 Chirona hameri | reverse complement strand
ATATGTAGTGTATAATTATTATATAATATACTTATTATACAACTATTACAATTATTACAATTGTGGAACTATTTTGGCCGTTTCATACAGGGAAAAATACTTTTTTTGTATTCTCTAATTTCCTTGTTTCAGACCATAAAATTGAAAAATTTCTTAACTGAAGTTGATAGGTAAACACTGACTGGTCATAGCATTTTTTTTAAGGACAGCAACGCAATTTTGAAGCCGTTAAATGTTAAATTATCGCCATCGGTGGCCAATTAAAGGGACATTGCCACCTCGCAGGCCAATATGGAGTATTTGGTGTGTATCGGTCGATTAAGCGTGTCCGATTTCACCTGCAAAGTTTGGCTCCCCCGAAACTCCCCCATTAGATTTAAAAAAATTGCACCAGTCATGCTTGCCAAGCATTCGTAAAGTTGGAGTCGCCACATCACTATTTAGAATCACTTCTTTGCAGACTGTTATTTTCTTTTGAATGTTGCAAACACAACATCACCATTCCGTCAGTGCACTTTAAAATTAAAAAGTGTATGCGGTTAATTACATTTTCAACAACCTTAGCCTCTTTCATAATCAAACAGCAAGAATTGTTATGGCTCGACTTTGGGACCGTAGGAGTTGTGACCTATACCTTATAACACATATATACTTTTCAAGGTCAAGTCACGGCGAATTCGTACGGGCTTGGGGCGGGCGCCAATACCACAGCCAAACTGGATGAGAGCGGCCATCATGAATCTAGTACTGAGCACAGCTGGGACCAACGTTTTGGAGTCAGAAATACATACAAAATGCTTTGCCGATACACTGCTTTAGGTGCTGCAGGAGCAAGTTTGAGCTTGAGCATACATGATTGATGATCCCCTCCATTCATTTAAGTTGCTTTTTAGAAATCCTCCGGAGGTGGCAATATCCCTTTAAGAATGCATCTGAAAAACACGTTCCTCATACATAATTGTCACATGCCAGACGGAGTCGGCAAAATTTAATTTACTCCGACTCCGGCAAAAAATATCGACTTCAATAGACTCAGATTACGACTCCGAGTCTGCAAGACTGCTTCCGACCGACCAATGGCTCTCTCAGCTCGTTTAAGGGCTCTCCAGAATGGCCCAGAGCTTTCTCAGACTTGCACAGGGCCCTCTTAGGTCTGACAATGGCCCTCTTAGACAAGCGTAAGGCCCTCTCAGAACAGACGGTGGTCATCTCTGGTAGACCGATATATCCTCTCAAAGAAGCGGAGGGTTCTCTCTTAGGGACTTAGGGCTCTCTTAGGCCGGGAAAGCGACCCCCCCCCCCCCTTGGACGATTAAGGGTCCTTTCAAACTGGTAAACAGACCTTTCAGACTGGAACAGGGCCCTCTCAGGCATGCCAAAGGTCATTTCAGAACAAGGAGCCTAAGGCTCCAAGGCCTGGAAAATACTGTATCAAACCAACTGAGGCCCCTCCCAGACCGCCGGGTTCTTTCCGGCCTAGACAATGGCCCTCTAAGACCAGTCTGGGGCCCGCTCAGGCCTGGCAAGAGCCACTCGAGCCGACCGATGGCCCCCTCAGGCCGACTGAGTTCTCATTCAGGCCGACCAAGGGCCCCCTCAAGCCGACCAAGGGACCATCAAGTCGATCGAGAGTCCCCTTAGGCCGACAGAAGAGTCCCACAGACACACTAGGGACCCCTTTAGGCCGACCGAGGGTCAATCAGGCCGACTAAGGGCCCCTCAGGCCAACCGAAGGCCTCCTCAAGCTGACAGAAGGCCCCTCAGGCCGTAAAGGCACCTCCTGAAACTGACCGAAGACACCTTAGGCCGAACAAGTTTTTTCAAGTCGACTAAGACGACCGAGGGCCCTTCAAGCCGACCGAGAGCCGCCTGAGGCCGCCAGAGGACCCCCTCAGGCAGACAATTGGTCAATTCAGGCCGCCTGAGAGTCCCTCAGGCCGACCAAGGAACCCTCAGACCGAAAATAAACTTCAAGCTGGCTGAGGTCTCTTCAGACCGAACAAGAGCCACTCAGGCCGACCGAGGATTCCTCAGACCAACTGAAGGCCCCCTCAAGCTGACCGAGGGCCCCTCACGCCGGCCGAGGTCCCCTCAGGCATACCGAGGGCCCACTCAGGCATACCGAGGGCCACTCAGGCTAAGCGAGAGCCACTCAGGCCAACCGAGAGCCCCTCACGCCAACCGAGGTCCCCTTAGGTATACCGAGGGCCACTCAGGCCGCCTGAGGTACCCTCAAGCCGACAAAGGGTCCCTCAGGGCCGACAAAGAGCCCCTTAGACCGAACAAAAGCTCCTCAGACCGACCAAGGGCCCCTGAAGCCGGCCGAGGTTCCCTCAAGCCGATCGAAGGCCCCTCAGGCCAACCGAGCTCCCACCCAGGCCGACCGAGGACCCCTCCAGGCCGACAGAGCCCCCCCCCCCTCCGCAGGCCGAAGCAGAGCTCGTCAGTCCGACTGGACACCCCTCAGGCCAACCTAGGGCCCCTCAAGCAAGCCGAGGTTCCCTTAAGCCGGCCGAGGTTCCCTCAAGCCGACCGAGGGCCATCAGGCCGATCAGGCCGGCAGGGGAACCCTCAGGCCAAACAATGGCTCCTTAGGCCGACTGGAACCCCCTCGGGTGGACGAAGGACTCCCTCAAGTCGACGGAGTGCGCCCTCAGATCGACCGAGCTCCCCTCCAGACCCAACGAGACTCGCTCATGCTGACCGAGGGTTCGTTTGGTCAACCAAGGACCCCCTCAGGCCGACCTCGGTTAACCTCCTGGAAGAGCCATGGACCCTTAGCCCCCCTGGCCACGATGACTCCATACCCGATGCCCATGCCCCTTCGATGGCACGATCCCCTCGATGTTCCTCCGGATCAAACTATTTTTTTAGCATGGATGTTGGATATTTAGGATATTGCAATACCAGAGAGCCCAAAAGGCTGCATAAAATATCAGCCTTATTTCAGGCAAACAATAAATTTATAACAAATTCCATTGAACACCATTTAACCCTCGCCCTACGGGGGGCTGACAGCCCCCCCCCCTTTTTTTCTTGGTTTTCATTCAAGAGGTTTTCTTGAATAACTTTTTACGAATGCGGTGCATGTTTCTGAAATGTTCGGTAGCTGAGTTTACAGCAATTATACGTAGGCTGTAAAAATCTATTTGAAATTGGTTGAGAAATTTGGGAAATAATGACGTTTTGATGACGTCATGTTGGTAAAAAATTAGAAATATTTGAAAAATCGTAGAAAATAGAGTTTTAAAGCAAATTGCAAACGCAATTGACCAAAGATACAAAAAGGCATTCTCTTTAAAAAAGCAATCTCAGATTTAAAAAAAAAATATTTGACCCCTAAATTTAAAAAAAATTTTTTTTGGACAAATCCCCATAAAATCAAAATATTAAAAGATATTAGAAAAACCGGAATATATGTGAGATAACTGAGTATGGAAAATACTCATACCAAATTTCAAAGCAATATCTTCATTTTGGACTGAGTGATGGCTCCTTAAGTATAAGAAACTGATGACGTCATTTTTTTAATACTTTTTTTGACTTTTTTGGACAAGATACGAACAAATAATTACCTTTTCTGTATCTCTGAGCCAAAACTGGTCTAGGAACATGCCTTTTTATTTAAATTTATCAATTTCTAATTTTGAGGTTTTTTTAAGAGCAAAATCGCTGTTCTGGACGTGGTAAATCCGAGGTCATTCACTTGACCTGGAAGGTCATCCGTTGACCTGAAACCTAAAAATCGCATACTGTTAGATTCCTCTCATGACAGGCAACATGCTGGTACTCACCGCATTGTTCTAAGTTGCTTGGTTTGGAAGTTAACAGGGGGCCTGTCAGGCCCCCCCCCCCCCCGTAGGGCGAAGGTGAAAAAAGCTCCCGTAGGGCGAGGGTTAAATAGAACACTCCGATCGCTAATTCGTCATGCTCCACTTCCGCTATTCGCTAATCTGAACGCTTCAACCTTGTATCTACGGACTTGTTAGCAGGAGAGAATCCATGCTACCAACTTACCCATTATATCATAATCGAAAAGCAGTCGCAGATGGAATCGCAATGCTCGTATACTTCTAAGATGGAATACTCCTTAGATGGAATCACATCTTGATATGATGAAATACGCAAAATTCAAAACAGAACAATCTATACGGGTAGTCCTTGAAATTTTAGAGGGGCACACATTTTGGAAAACATTGGGGGGGCCCGGAGCACCATTGGGGGGGGGGGGGGGGGGGGCTCAGCTCAGCATTGGGGGGGGGGGGGCTTGGGCCCTCCCAAAGAGATATAAAGTTCCGCCCCTGAGCAGTGTCCTAGGATTGGAAAATTTGGGTAGGAAATGACACCCTATGGATAATATTTTTTCCACTCTTTTTCCCCAGTTTTACTGTGAATTTTCCACTCCCTAAACTAAGATATATTGTAAAACCGGAACCCTAGCACTGATACTAATAATATCGTTACTAACCTGTTTTCCTCCACAGGCTGCTCCTACGAAACCTAAGTCCTTCTTTGATGCATCCATGGTCCAAGTTCAAACACCAGTTGAATTCATCAAGAGCAATCAACCAACAAGACAGCATGGAACCTATACCTACAACCTACCTCAGCCTTCACCCTCAAATAAATCCAGATGTGTTGTGCCTTTGTTATTATACCCTTCTAAATATTATTACAATGTGCATGTTAATATATGTTGAAGCATTATTATTTGTTTTTATGCTATTTATATTTTACACAAGATTGAAGTTGAACACACAAGAGAGATCATAATAATGTAGAAGAGGGGTAAGAACATCAGACAATCATCAAGGCAACTGATCCAGCTAAATACAGGCACTGCCCCTGCGCCCACACCGTGCCACAATTCCATCATGCAATTATGTTTAAGAGCTGTGCAAAAAAGCAATATATGATAAAGTAAGTAATAGGAAACTCCCAGACGCCACACTCACGACCTCCTCACGGTAAAGGAAAATGCTTCCGAGCGGTTACCCACCCGCGCTCCGCGACCTCAATTTAAGCTAGTTTACAACATACAATCATTATGAAGTTTTCCTTTCCAAGCACACCATTCTCAGTAAAGAAACATTCATGCTCGTGAAGGCTATATTAACCCTCGCCCTACGGGAGCTTTTTTCACCTTCGCCCTACGGGGGGGCTGACAGGCCCCCCCCCCCCTGTTAACTTCCAAACCAAGCAACTTAGAGCAATGCGGTAAGAACCAGCATGTTGCCTGTCATGAGAGGAATCTAACAGTATGCGATTTTTAGGTTTCATGTCAACGGGTGACCTTCCAGGTCAAGTGAATGACCTCGGATTTACCACGTCCAGAACAGCGATTTTGCTCTTCAGAAAACCTCAAAATTAGAAATTGATCAATGTAAATAAAAAGGCATGTTCCTAGACCAGTTTTGGCTCAGAAATAAAAAAGTAACTATTTGTTCGCATCTTGTCAAAAAAGTCAAAAAAGTTATTAAAAAAATGACGTCACTAGTTTCTTACACTTAGAGAGCCATCACTCAAAAATGAAGATATTGCTTTGAAATTTGGTATGGGTATTTTCCATACTCAGTTCTCTCACATATATTCCGGTTTTTCTAATATCTTTGAAAATTTTGATTTTGTGGGGATTAAAAAAAAAAGTGTTTTACATTTTAGGGATCAAAAACCCAAAATTTTGACAATTCGAGATTGCCATTTTGAAGAGAATACCATTTTGTATCTTTGGTGAATTGCGTTTGCAATTTGCTTTAAAACTCTGTTTTCTACGATTTTTCCTTCTTTTTTTTTAACAACATGACGTCATCAAAACATGATTATTTCCCAAACTACTTTACCAATTTCAATTAAATGTTAACAGCCTACGTATAATTGTTGTAAACTCAGCTACCAAAATTTCAGCAAGATACACTACATGTGTAAAAAGTTATTCAAGAAAAACCTCAGGGGGGGGGGGGGGGCTGTCAGGCCCCCCCCCCCCCCCGTAGGGCGAGGGTTAACCCGCGCACTGCAGGGGGGTTGATTTCCGCCCCCCCCCCTCAGGTTTTTCAAAGATAGCGAAAAAACGACGGCGCGCAGCGCCGCCGGGTTTTGGCACACCTGTTAGGACATCAATTACGCACACTTTGAAGAAAACAATAACCTCTGGTCATCTCAGGTCAGGTCACCAGACCAGGTCAAGTGACCCCACCTCCAAACATGTTTGCAGTTGTGTCAAAGCCAGAGTTTCTCACCGATCAGTTTGAAACTTACAGGATGTCATGAGGGCATAAGTACTTACAATTCGTTTATCTCGGAACTTTGATGTCGGTGACCCAGGGTCAGGTCAATTTCGAAAACTCCCCTTAATAAGTCAATGGGGAAATATACAAATGCTTCCTATTTCAAGGCTATGCATGATATTAGTCCAATTACTTGTGGATCATGTTATTATAGGATATTCTTGATGATCCAAGTGTAAGTTTTGTTCAGTAACCCCTATGGGGTCATTTGAGGTCATGCGAGGTCCCCATCACTTTTTTGTCAATAACTCCCGACATAATGAAGATAGAGAAGTACACCATACATCAATGTGTTTGTCTCGTCGAGATACGTCTTCCCATATGCAACATGCCCTACTTTGGTCACCACTTGACCTTGACCTGAGAAGAAGAAAAATAACTCGACTTAACAAGGTCACCATGTACATCATTCAAAGCGCCTTGACAAGATAAACACAATGGCGTAAACAGTTTTTCGTTATCTTTATTAAGTAAAAAGTTAATAGCGAAAAACGATTTTGCAAAAAACAGTTTTTTTTTTACCTCTGGAGCCTCAAATGTTGACCTGAAATCAAATTTGAGGACACCTTGTCGATTGAAGAAAAAAAATCCTGGCTGGCGTTTTCTTTTTCCGTTTGTTTCTAACTAGCATAGTTTCTGAGATATATGGGAATTTCTGAAGCGATGTCCTAGAACAGGAAAAAACTGGAAAATTTGACCTTTGATGACCTCTGGTGACCTCAATTTTGACCTGACCTAAAACAATACTGAAATACGTTCGATAGAAAATGTATCAAGCTATCAAATGCCGTTTTCCGCTTCTCGCTACGTAGCGTAATTTTCGAGATCTCAGGGGGGGGGGGGCGGAAATCAATCCACCTGCAGTTCGTGTTCGGCGCAAAGCCCCTGCAGTGCGCGGGTTAACCCGCAAGTTACTGGGGTATATTTCATAACGCGACTTACTGGGGAGGGGGGGGGGGCTATTTCCCCCCCTCGGATCTCCGGAACTACTGTACCGAATATAAAATTTCCAACGGCATTCGATAGCCCTGGGAAATTTATCGAGGAAAACATAATATTGTTGACCTGGGGGTCACCGATGACGTCACAGGTCAGATCAAGTACAAAATGTTTGACCGTGTCAAAAGGTCTCGATGGATGGAATTGTCGCGCAAAATTGCGATATTTAACACATAAGCTGTCGATAAATCGGTATGATTCGTGTGTCTGACACTTCTAAGTACCTTTATAAGCTGTTTATGACCTTGGGTCAGGTGAAGGTCATCCGAGGTCACGAGGTCAAACTGCAGATTACGGTCATTAGGCGTTGTAACACATGTTTATGGGTTTGGGTCTGAAGCGATGTCCTAAAACAGGAAAAAACTGGAAAATTTGACCTTTGATGACCTCTGGTGACCTCAATTTTGACCTGACCTAAAACAATGCTGAAATACTTCCGACAGAACATGTATCAAGCTATCAAATGCCGTTTTCCGCTTCTCGCTACGTAGCGTAGTTTTCGAGATCTCAGGGGGGGGGGGGCGGCGGAAATCAATCCACCTGCAGTTCGTGTTCGGCGCAAAGCCGCGGTGCGCGGGTTAACCCGCGAGTTACTGGGGTATATTTCATAACGCGACTTACTGGGGGGGGGGGGGGGGCTATTTTTCCGAGAAAGCAGTTTGATAGCCCGGTCTATTGTCCGTACTTTGATTTAAGACAATTGAGTTTATCTCAAACATCGTACTTTTGACAGCGTTTTCCGCAAACCATTATTTTGCAACAAAAACCGAAGAACATGACGTCACTCTGACGTCATTCCCGGTTGACCTATCATAGCCTCATATTTTTACTTTTGCCAACATGTGTATAATTGATGTGAGAGAAGGTACTGCAAGTTTGGTGACGATACCGGTGTTTGTTTAGGAGTTATTGCAAAATAACGGGAGGGGGGGGGGGGGGGAAAAATAGCCCCCCCCCCCCAGTAAGTCGCGGGTTAATCCTCGCCCTACTGGGGGGGGGGGGGGGACTGACAGCCCCCTTGAGGTTTTCTTAAATAACTTTTTACACATGCAGCGCATCTTGCTGAAATTTTCGGTAACTGAGTTTACAACTATTATACGTATGCAGTAAAAATGTAATTGAAATTGGTTAAGTAGTTTGGGAGATAATCATGTTTTGATGACGTCATGTTGGTAAAAAAACGAGACATATTTTAAACATCGTAGAAAACAGAGTTGTAAAGCAAATTACAAACGCAATTCACCAAAGATACAAAATGGCATTCTCTTTAAAATGGCAATCTTGGATTTGCAAAATTTTGAAGAAAAAAATAATCCCCACAAAATCACAATTTTCAAAGATGCTAGAAAAACCGGAATATATGTGCGAGAACTGAGTATGCACAATACCCATACCAAATTTCAAAGCAATATCTTCATTTTTGACTGAGTGATGGCTCCCTAAGTGTAAGAAACTGATGACGTCATTTTTTATAACTTTTTTGACTTTGACAAGATACGAACAAATAATTGCCTTTTCTGTATTTCTGAGCCAAAACCGGTCTAGGAACATGCCTTTTTATTTACATTTATCAATTTCTAATTGTGAGGTTTTCTGAAGAGCAAAATCGCTGTTCAGGACGTGATAAATCCGAGGTCGTTCACCTGACCTGGAAGGTCACCCGTTGACCTGAAACCTAAAAATCGCATACTGTTAGATTCCACTCATGACAGGCAACATGCTGCTTCCTACCGCATTGCTCTAAGTTGCTTAGTTTGGAAGTTAACAGGGGGGGGGGGCTGTCAGCCCCCCCCCCCGTAGGGCGAAGGTGAAAAAAGCTCCTGTAGAGTGAGGGTTAAATGTATGTTGCGGAGAAGCCGCTACTAAATTAAACACTTTCGAGTGGAAAATTAAAGAAATAGACCAATAATTGGCATTAATCCACGAATTTAGTAAAGCTAAAACATCTTTCTGGACACCTTTTTAGCCGTTTTTATGATTTGAAAGTTTTCAAACAGAACTCTTAGGTATATATTATTGTATTAACTTGTATTGCTTTCCGGCTTTAACATTAGTGCCCCGAAAGAACGAATTCTCCCAACTCTGTCTGGGCTCTCAACGGTCTGGTTAATGGTCTATATGGGATGTATTTCCTTATTATATTTATTATTATATAATGGGAAGGAGTATTTCCTTATTAATCTGGAACATATTTAGTTTTTTTTTGTGTTGTTAGCACAGTTTTCAAGAGATATTATCGGATACCAAGAGCGGAAAATTGGAACACAGCAGCGATTATTCTAAACTATCGAAATAGTGGTTTCAGAGCAACAAAAGTGTTTTTTTTCTTCTTCTGAAAACTCGCAACTTCAAACATAATCTGTGAAGTTTTGGCCCTTTGACGTGCCCAATTCCGTCGATACTGGACGTCTCAGTTCCCGGGCCTTTTCCACCAGCATCCAGCTTGAGGCTCTCAAGCCGGGGCTGGCTCCAAATATTCCCGATATGGATTTCGACAGATATGGCGCAATGTTTCACAATCGTTCCCCGTCCTTAATCGTTCCTGTCTATAAACACGCTGGCCCTTAGCACCTTTTTTACTTTACCGAAGTTACAAAGAACCCAATATATGGGGACAGATGATTGAGAGTAATTAAAGAGCATTTTGATCATCTATTTCTCATAAGTTTCTATTTGTCTTCATCTTTACCATAATCTGGTTGGTATTTTTGTTTATCTTGAAGCAAATAAAGTTGGTAAAATCTTACTTTCTTCAGTATTTCCAGTCGGTGTAAATTTTGATTTGGTAGTTACTTACATATTTTTTGTCACTGCACCTTGCACCTGTCCAGTCCACATCAGGGTTAAATTTGCTGATGTGTCAATGATGTATGGGTTATTCAGCAGACGTCCCTCAACTGATACCCCGTCCCCAATGTCAGTGCTTCACATTGATCATTTCCACCAGATATATATGACCAGCACTGCAAATCAAGCGAGGTGGTGCTTTTGACTTTGTCTATCCAGGCCTCCATAACCAACACTTTCCAGCTTGTCATTAATTGTCTAAATGTAAAATGACCAGCTGCGATACAGCACTGCAGGATCAGCAACTGCTTACTGCTGTTACATTATGATGGGTGTGTATTGGTTGTTTTATATTTAATCATGAGCCTCCATTAAATGGTGTGATGGTAAATCATGTAACATGAATAACAATACATTTAATTTATTCATATTGTTTCAATGCCCAATAGATACTGGATCATTTGCTGTGATATGCATTTACACCACAGCCACTTATGCCTGTTATTATTATAATTTATCTTCAGCGCTCAATTTTTGTAAATGGAAAGAAACGTCACAAAATAAATAATAAATCATATATTTGTGCACACAACATAGACAATAGGAAATAGTTAGTACAAGACTCAAGAGCAATGAAAATGGGAGCTGAAAAGCTCTTCTTACATTACTCATAAACACTTATTGATTGAAACCATTTTATAACAAGGTTACAAAGGCACATCACACATCTGGATTTAAGTGAAGGTGAGAGCTGAGGTAGTTGTAGGTTCAGGATCTATGCTGCCTTGTTGAATCTTCGCTCTCGATGGCTGGAACTGTTGTCCTGGAGTTGGATCAGGTATGGATCATAGCAGGACTTGGATGTTATGATAGGAACAGTCTGTGGAAGGAAAAAAAACAGGTTCTAAAATTATTGTCATTTGTAACAGCTGATTCTGGTGCGTGAGTCTTGTCTAAGCCAAGTACTTCATGTAGTGTTTTTAGGCTGAATTTTCCACTTCTAATGCCTTTTTTAGGCTGAATTTTCCACTCCTAATTCCCTTTTTTAGGCTGAATTTTCCACTCCCCACCCTGGCTTGAAAGCAATCCCAGGACACTGAAATATCCTAAATCAATATATGTTACTGGGCACCAAATCAGGTAGCCCCGACCACTTGGATCATTGTATGAGTGACGAAGTGACGGATTGTGGCGCCCCGGAGACGATACAGACCCGCGTCACGGGTAGCCGTCGGAGGAGCCGTGGCTGTGGCGACTCGTACTCGGCACTGGCGACTCGTACTCGGCACTGGCGACTCGTACTCGGCACCTTCGACTCGTACTCGGCACCTTCGACTCGTACTCGGCACCTTCGAGTCGTACTCGGCACCTTCGAGTCGCCTGGCGAGACCTCGAACCGCATGGCGACGACCGCGCTGCAGATCTACACTAGACATCAGTTCTAGTCTGTCTTGGTTACATAAACACAACACGAATATAGCTGTGATGCAGCGCACCTGTGTGTCATTCAGCAGGTGTCTGTGTATGGTGTGTATGGGTAGGTGGTAAAATGGTGAATTCAATTTAATTCATGGTATATTTAAGTTGGTCCTGTCTGTGGTTGCTTAATTGCCAATAAGTACAAAAATAGACCGAAAGCGACCAGACAGACATGCAGTCATTAACTGTTCATCACAACAGACTAATCATTGGCGTATCCTTGCTTCACACCATCCAAACAAAACGCCGGTACGTCTTCATATCTGCAGACAAGGGTAGCTGTGCCGACATGGCGCCAACACATAACCAGCTGTAATTTCCCGACACTATCATACTGTCATAAACTGACTCATGGCGCCCACTCCTTCACGCCTCATCAAACACATCAGGCAGCGGTAAATCCATGTAATGCCCCATCCGTTCAACAGGCCGCTGTAACAATCCCCAAGTGACACGACGACCAGAGAGCGGGGGTCGTCCGGACCCGAGGCCATCACACCACCTTCACCAGTCGTCCGGTCCCGAGGCGTCACACCAGCCGACAGAGCCGGTGATTGGCCGGTGGTCCGGCTGACGGCCGAGCCGACAGAACTGCCACTGTCTGCACGGCCTCCAGTCTCAGCGCGGATAGGAGGCCGGTAGTGCTGGCTCCGCGGAGGAGACAGGCGCCGTGAGGTGCGATGTCACGGTACAGGAGGAGACAGGCGCCGTGAGGTGCGATGTCACGGTACAGGAGGAGACAGGCGCCGTGAGGTGCGATGTCACGGTACAGGAGTAGACAGGCGCCGTGAGGTGCGATGTCACGGTACAGGAGGAGACAGGCGCCGTGAGGTGCGATGTCACGGTACAGGAGGAGACAGGCGCCGTGAGGTGCGATGTCACGGTACAGGAGGAGACAGGCGCCGTGAGGTGCGATGTCACGGTACAGGAGGAGACAGGCGCCGTGAGGTGCGATGTCACGGTACAGGAGTAGACAGGCGCCGTGAGGTGCGATGTCACGGTACAGGAGGAGACAGGCGCCGTGAGGGGCGATGTCACGGTACAGGAGGAGACAGGCGCCGTGAGGTGCGATGTCACGGTACAGGAGGAGACAGGCGCCGTGAGGTGCGATGTCACGGTACAGGAGGAGACAGGCGCCGTGAGGTGCGATGTCACGGTACAGGAGGAGACAGGCGCCGTGAGGTGCGATGTCACGGTACAGGAGGAGACAGGCGCCGTGAGGTGCGATGTCACGGTACAGGAGACAGGCGCCGTGAGGTGCGATGTCACGGTACAGGAGTAGACAGGCGCCGTGAGGTGCGATGTCACGGTACAGGAGGAGACAGGCGCCGTGAGGTGCGATGTCACGGTACAGGAGGAGACAGGCGCCGTGAGGTGCGATGTCACGGTACAGGAGGAGACAGGCGCCGTGAGGTGCGATGTCACGGTACAGGAGGAGACAGGCGCCGTGAGGTGCGATGTCACGGTACAGGAGGAGACAGGCGCCGTGAGGTGCGATGTCACGGTACAGGATGAGACAGGCGCCGTGAGGTGCGATGTCACGGTACAGGAGGAGACAGGCGCCGTGAGGTGCGATGTCACGGTACAGGAGGAGACAGGCGCCGTGAGGTGCGATGGCACGGTACAGGAGGAGACAGGCGCCGTGAGGTGCGATGTCACGGTACAGGAGGAGACAGGCGCCGTGAGGTGCGATGTCACGGTACAGGAGGAGACAGGCGCCGTGAGGTGCGATGTCACGGTACAGGAGGAGACAGGCGCCGTGAGGTGCGATGTCACGGTACAGGAGGAGACAGGCGCCGTGAGGTGCGATGTCACGGTACAGGAGGAGACAGGCGCCGTGAGGTGCGATGTCACGGTACAGGAGGAGACAGGCGCCGTGAGGTGCGATGTCACGGTACAGGAGGATACAGGCGCCGTGAGGTGCGATGTCACGGTACAGGAGGAGACAGGCGCCGTGAGGTGCGATGTCACGGTACAGGAGGAGACAGGCGCCGTGAGGTGCGATGTCACGGTACAGGAGGAGACAGGCGCCGTGAGGTGCGATGTCACGGTACAGGAGGAGACAGGCGCCGTGAGGTGCGATGTCACGGTACAGGAGGAGACAGGCGCCGTGAGGTGCGGTGTCACGGTACAGGAGGAGACAGGCGCCGTGAGGTGTGATGTCACGGTACAGGAGGAGACAGGCGCCGTGAGGTGCGATGTCACGGTACAGAAGGAGACAGGCGCCGTGAGGTGCGATGTCACGGTACAGGAGGAGACAGGCGCCGTGAGGTGCGATGTCACGGTACAGGAGGAGACAGGCGCCGTGAGGTGCGATGTCACGGTACAGGAGTAGACAGGCGCCGTGAGGTGCGATGTCACGGTACAGGAGGAGACAGGCGCCGTGAGGTGCGGTGTCACGGTACAGGAGGAGACAGGCGCCGTGAGGTGCGATGTCACGGTACAGGAGGAGACAGGCGCCGTGAGGTGCGATGTCACGGTACAGGAGGAGACAGGCGCCGTGAGGTGCGGTGTCACGGTACAGGAGGAGACAGGCGCCGTGAGGTGCGATGTCACGGTACAGGAGGAGACAGGCGCCGTGAGGTGCGATGTCACGGTACAGGAGGAGACAGGCGCCGTGAGGTGCGATGTCACGGTACAGAAGGAGACAGGCGCCGTGAGGTGCGATGTCACGGTACAGGAGGAGACAGGCGCCGTGAGGTGCGATGTCACGGTACAGGAGTAGACAGGCGCCGTGAGGTGCGATGTCACGGTACAGGAGGAGACAGGCGCCGTGAGGTGCGATGTCACGGTACAGCGTCGTGAGGTACAGTGGAATGGTGCGGTAGCACGATACGGCGGCAATGAACAGTTACACGGTACCGTGGTATGGTAAGTAGCACGGTACAGTGGCACGGTACAGTGGCACGGTACAGTGGCACGGTACAGTGACACGGTAGTGATATGGTGCGGTAGCACAGTGCAGTGGCACGGTACAGTGATATGGTACAGTGGCACAGTGTAGTGGCACGGTACAGTGCTATGGTACAGTGGCACAGTGTAGTGGCACGGTACAGTGGCACGGTACAGTGGCACGGTACAGTGGCACGGTACAGTGACACGGTAGTGATATGGTGCGGTAGCACAGTGCAGTGGCACGGTACAGTGATATGGTACAGTGGCACGGTACAGTGGCACGGTACAGTGGCACGGTACAGTGGCACGGTGCAGTGATATGGTACAGTGGCACAGTGCAGTGGCACGGTACAGTGGCACGGTACAGTGGCACAGTGTAGTGGCACGGTACAGTGGCACGGTACAGTGGCACAGTGTAGTGGCACGGTACAGTGGCACGGTCCAGTGGCACGGTACAGTGATATGGTACAGTGGCACAGTGTAGTGGCACGGTACAGTGGCACGGTGCAGTGATATGGTACAGTGGCACAGTGCAGTGGCACGGTACAGTGATATGGTACAGTGGCACAGTGTAGTGGCACGGTACAGTGATATGGTACAGTGACACGGTACAGTGGCACGGTACAGTGGCACAGTGCAGTGGCACAGTACAGTGGCACGGTACAGTGGCACGGTACAGTGGCACAGTGTAGTGGCACGGTACAGTGGCACGGTCCAGTGGCACGGTACAGTGATATGGTACAGTGGCACAGTGTAGTGGCACGGTACAGTGGCACGGTCCAGTGGCACGGTACAGTGATATGGTACAGTGGCACAGTGTAGTGGCACGGTACAGTGGCACGGTGCAGTGATATGGTACAGTGGCACAGTGCAGTGGCACGGTACAGTGATATGGTACAGTGGCACAGTGTAGTGGCACGGTACAGTGATATGGTACAGTGACACGGTACAGTGGCACGGTACAGTGGCACAGTGCAGTGGCACAGTACAGTGGCACGGTACAGTGGCACGGTACAGTGGCACAGTGTAGTGGCACAGTATAGTGGCACGGTACAGTGATATGGTACAGTGGCACGGTGCAGTGATATGGTACAGTGGCACAGTGTAGTGGCACGGTACAGTGATATGGTACAGTGGCCCAGTGTAGTGGCACGGTACAGTGGCACGGTACAGTGATATGGTACAGTGGCACAGTGTAGTGACACGGTACAGTGATATGGTACAGTGGCACAGTGTAGTGGCACGGTACAGTGGCACGGTACAGTGGCACGGTACAGTGGCACAGTACAGTGGCACGGTACAGTGGCACGGTACAGTGGCACAGTGCAGTGGCACGGTACAGTGGCACGGTACAGTGGCACAGTGTAGTGGCACGGTACAGTGGCACAGTGTAGTGGCACGGTACAGTGGCACGGTACAGTGGCACGGTACAGTGGCACAGTGTAGTGGCACGGTACAGTGGCACGGTACAGTGGCACAGTGTAGTGGCACGGTACAGTGGCACAGTGTAGTGGCACGGTACAGTGGCACGGTACAGTGGCACAGTGTAGTGGCACGGTACAGTGGCACGGTACAGTGGCACAGTGTAGTGGCACGGTACAGTGGCACGGTACAGTGGCACAGTGTAGTGGCACGGTACAGTGGCACAGTGTAGTGGCACGGTACAGTGGCACGGTACAGTGGCACAGTGTAGTGGCACGGTACAGTGGCACGGTACAGTGGCACAGTGTAGTGGCACGGTACAGTGGCACGGTACAGTGGCACGGTGCAACGACGCAGTGCCATGGTGGGATAGTGTGATCCAAAACACCCGGCCACATCACTCCCCGACAGCTGTCAGGCGAGCGATCTGCAGACCGGTGGTGTATCGCCGCAGGCCTGGTCACGACAGACAGCAGGCCTGGCCACGACAGACAGCAGGCCTGGCCATGACAGACAGCAGGCGTGGCCACGACAGACAGCAGGCCTGGCCATGACAGACAGCAGGCCTGGCCATGACAGACAGCAGGCGTGGCCACGATATACAGGAGGCCTGGCCATGACAGACAGCAGGCCTGGCCATGACAAACAGCAGGCCTGGCCATGACAGACAGCAGGCGTGGCCACGACAGACAGCAGGCCTGGCCATGACAGACAGCAGGCCTGGCCATGACAGACAGCAGGCCTGGCCACGACAGACAGCAGGCCTGGCCATGACAGACAGCAGGCCTGGCCATGACAGACAGCAGGCGTGGCCACGATATACAGCAGGCCTGGCCATGACAGACAGCAGGCGTGGCCACGATATACAGGAGGCCTGGCCACGACAGACAGCAGGCCTGGCCATGACAGACAGCAGGCCTGGCCATGACAGACAGCAGGCGTGGCCACGACAGACAGCAGGCCTGGCCATGACAGACAGCAGACCTGGCCACGACAGACAGCAGGCCTGGCCATGACAGACAGCAGGCCTGGACATGACAGACAGCAGGCGTGGCCACGACAGACAGCAGGCCTGGCCATGACAGACAGCAGGCCTGGCCATGACAGACAGCAGGCCTGGCCATGACAGACAGCAGGCGTGGCCACGATATACAGGAGGCCTGGCCATGACAGACAGCAGGCCTGGCCATGACAGACAGCAGGCGTGGCCACGACAGACAGCAGGCCTGGCCATGACAGACAGCAGGCCTGGCCATGACAGACAGCAGGCGTGGCCACGACAGACAGCAGGTCTGGCCACGACAGACAGCAGGTCTGGCCACGACAGACAGCAGGCCTGGCCATGACAGACAGCAGGCCTGGTCACGACAGACAGCAGGCCTGGCCATGCCAGACAGCAGGCGTGGCCACGACAGACAGCAGGCCTGGCCACGACAGACAGCAGGCCTGGCCATGACAGACAGCAGGCCTGGCCACGACAGACAGCAGGCCTGGCCATGACAGACAGCAGGCGTGGCCACGACAGACAGCAGGCCTTAGGGTGGACCGAAATGTAACAAATATCTCCGATACAACGGGAACCGTGCTTTTCCCATTGCTCCTTGCGAGAGCTTTCCAAAACGGTGCGGCAATCGATATTTTGCATATTTCATTTGCCGAAAATGGATTGAAGTTCGGCTTATTTTAGCCAATTTAGGAATTTTTGTATAATTTTGGCTACTTATTTACGGGTTGCAATTTCCAGTGCAATGCACTGAATTTGTTGCTTTCTGCGTAGAAAAGCATCGATAACCACATTGGGAAGTGTATTGACATCCAACCCTACGGACAGACTAAGATCGTGCCATATATTATAGGACCTATATACCACCAGAACCAGGCTGTCTTGTGTCCTATCCTGTGACCTGCTCTGTATCCTGCCCTTCCCCGCCCTATACCGTGCCCTGCCCTGTGCCTTGTCCTGTGCACTGGCCTGTGTCTGCTCTGTGCGCTGACCTGTGACCTGTCCTGTTCCCTGACCTGCCCTGTGCTCTGCTCTGTCCCCTGTGCCCCGCCCGGTGCCCCGCCCGGTGCCCCGCCCGGTGCCCCGCCCGGTGCCCCGCCCGGTGCCCCGCCCGGTGCCCTGCCCGGTGCCCTGCCCGGTGCCCTGCCCTGTACCCTGCCCTGCCCTGTGCCCTGTTCCCTGCCCTGTACCCTGCTCTGTGTCCTGCCCTGCCATGTGCCCTGCCCTGTCTTGTGCCCTGCTCTGTGTCCTGCCCTGCTCTGTGTCCTGCCCTGCCCTGTCATGTGCCCTGCCCTGTGCCCTGCCCTTTGTACTGTGGGCACTGCCCTTTTTATTGCCCTTTGTACTGCCCTTTGTCCTGTGCCCTGTCATGCCTTGTGCCCTGCCTTGTGCCCTGCCTTGTGCCCTGCCTTGTGCGCTGCTCTGTGCCTTTCCAGTGCCCCGAGGGTCTTGTTTTCTGGTTCCCTGAAGGCCCGCTCAGACCGGCAGGACCCTCTGAGGTCTGACAAAGGCCTTCTCATATTAGCATAAGGCCCTAAGGCCCTCGTAAGCATCAACAGGCCCTCGCAGGTCTGACCCTCTCAGGTCTGACCCTCTCAGGTCTGACCCTCTCAGGTCTGACCAGGCCCTTTCAGGTCTGATCAGGCCCTCAAGCCTGACGAGGACCCTTGCAGGCCTGGCAAGCGTCCTCTCAGGCCTGGCAAGGATCTTCCCAGACTAGCCTAGGACAACACTACGCCTTAGATACCCTCTCATACCTGACGAGGGCCCTCTTAGGCCGGCTGAGGGCACGTGCAGACTAACCGAGAATCCTCTCAGACTGGCATATGCTACGACACCCTCTCAGGCAGGCAAATGTCCTCTCAGATCAGTCGAGCGCTTTATCAGGCCGACAGAGGCCCATCAGATCGTCCAAGAGTCCCATACCTATGCCTGGTAAAAGGCATCCTCAAGCCTGAAGGACCCTCTCAGGTCGACCGACGATCCTCTCAAGTCTCAGATAGGCCTAGATTGGGCCCAGGACCCTTACTGCCCTCTCAGGCCTGGTAAGGGCCATATCAGACCGATAAAGGATGCTTTCAAAGAGGCTGAACTTCTCTCAAACTCACACAGGCCCTTCTGAATTAAAGAGGCCTACCGGCCTTACAGTCTAGCAAGGATCCTCCCGACCAGCCGAAGGCTCCTCAAGCTGTCCAAGGTCTCTCAGCTGGTCCGCGGCTGATATTTTTCCTAGAGGGCCCTCACGGCTTGGTATAGCGTCCTCTGTCTCATTCAGAGGGTTCACTTTGACGTTTTTTTCACTATTGACGGCTTCTACAGATGGTTAGGGTTCCTCTTAATGCCGCCAGAATATGCATTAACCCTCGCCATTACAGGAGGAGGTATAATCCGGTGATCCGGTGATGTCACCCGGTCCTGGTGGTATATAGGTCCTATGATATATGGCACGATCTTAGTCTGTCCGTAGGGTTGGATGTCAATACACTTCCCAATGTGGTTATCGATGCTTTTCTACGCAGAAAGCAACATTAGTGTATCCTTCTCCCGTTCGCTTCGTTATTACGTTCGTTACTTGGCTGTTATTGGCCGTTTGCACCCGTAGCGCGTTTTATCATTCATTCGCGTGGCTCCGTACCATACCACCACCGCGAACGAAAACACACTAGGTGGACGACGAATGAAGTGGGAATGAGGATGAGGATAAGGAGATGCTGGGGATGGTGGGTGGGAGAGTGCGTCGCAAATCTCTACGTCCCCGTCCGTCGCTGTCGGCTTCACACCACGAACTGCCTCCTCTCCTCTCGCCATCTCCCCACCGTCCCGTCATGTCACCCTTCCCTCCGCCGGTCCCGCTGATACCCTAAACACACAGTCGCCCCAGGTTACACTCGGGCGTTCACTTACGTCGTCCACTAACCGTCAATAGGTTTGTCCCTATTACTGAAATGCAGTGCATTGCACTGGAAATTGCAACCCGTAAATAAGTAGCCAAAATGAAGAAAAAAATGCGTACAGCTGTTGCGTGTCCTAGAAACGCTGTCACCCAGATATATGGCCGTCTCCCTGATTTGATTCACCACTACAAGCTACGATACGGCATCGGATACGGTTCAGATAGGTACTTCTAGCCAGTGGCGTGCGCAGAAATTCACAAAGGACCAGGTCATTAGCTTGAGGGGCGCCACCCGATCGACAGGGGCGCCACCAATATTGGAGAAATTTTGCAGGGGGAGGCCTCTCCTTCCGTACCGTGCGGAAGGAGAGTCACTGGCCGGAGGGGCGCCGTTACTCGCCGAAGAGGGGCAGTCACTAGTCGGAGGGGCGCCGTCACTCGCCGGAGGGGCGCCGTCACTAGCCGGAGGGGCGCTGTCACTCGCCGGAGGGGCGCCGTCACTAGTCGGAGGGGCACCGTCACTCGCCGGAGGGGCGCCGTCAATAGCCGGAGGGGCGCTGTCACTCGCCGGAGGGGCGCCGTCACTGGTCGGAGGGGCGCCGTCGCTGGCCGGAGGGGCGCTATCACGGGCCGGAGAGGCGCCGTCTATAGCAGGGGACGCCCTCACTGGCCGGTGGCGCCGTCACTGGCCGCAAGAGTACTGTCACTGGCCGGGGGAGCGTCCTCACTGGCCGGAGTGGCGCCGTCACTGGCCAGAGGGGCGTCGTGACTGATCGGAGGGGCGCCAGCTTTGCATGGGCGCCTCGGGTCCAAAGGACCAGGTCATGACCTGCATGACCTGATACTCGGTACGCCACTGTTTCTAGCTCAATCAGAAGTATCTGCCCCCTCCCGGATTTTCTCAATAACCTGAAAACTATGATAGATATTGACGTGAAACTTTCCGTACCTTTTCCTGCATCAAGTGGAAGTCTTCTCACCAACATTCAACGAAATTGATGTTGTATTTTGGGAGATAATGACGTTTTAATGACGTCATGTCATGCCATTTTTGATGGAAAAACGATACATGTTTGAAAACTCGTAGAAAATAGAGTTTTGAAGCAAATTGCAAATAAAAAAACGTCAAAAGAAAGGAAATTACATTTTCGTCAAAATGGCTATCTCGGATTTCCATTTTTTTTGGTTTTTGAACCCAAAAAATCCACAAAATAAAAATTCGGGAAAAAATCCACAAAATAATTGTTTTGTGAATTTGAAAAGTGAATTTCTTAAGCTCGAATACCAAAATCAGGTGACCGGCCCAAATCCGCGGAAAAACTGGGGGTATCTTTTTGCCACAAAAAGATCCAGCCTCCATCCAGGCGATTCAGGCGGATCCAGCCTCCCCCCACGGAGGGAGGCTGGATCCGCCAGTGCCTCCAACCGATTTGCCCCCCCCCCCCCCGTGTCCTGAATTTCACAAATATGTGTGGAAAGCCACACCCAAATAAACTTTTGTGTCACGTCACTTGCCATCGAAACGACGTCACTAGCGATCGAGCTAAATAGTATTACTATCAAGTCACGCTTTTAACACACGCTTAGCTTTAAATTATCGGAACAGCTATTTTTTGCTGTGTTAAATATACAGCAAACTGACTGCCCGAAGCATCCATTTTGGGTTATTAACATACAAATTTGAACCTCAATATCCACCTCCCTCTGGAATAGTGACGTCCTCTCAGCATTCATCACACTCTTGCAAAACACAATTCCGAGACACTGCCCCCCCCCCCACAAAAAACGACGACTGGATCCGCCAGTGACACCATCCACATGTTAGATTGAAAACGCATAATTTTCAGCATGTCCATGGTCTCAGGATCGCCATATTTGTAGGTATGCAATGTCACCAAATTTGACTGAGCTTCCACATGTAAAACATTGGCGACACATGAAGGAAATTGTATACACGGAGTACATTTTTACCAGCGAAAGGTTGCTGGGATAGCGGGGTACTGTACCCCGCTATCTGAAGATAGGAGAGACGCGTCCCCCGCGTCCCCCCATCCGGTGGTGCCGACCCTGGTCCTATCCATATATCAGAATAATACATATGACCAAATTCGGCAATTGCCCTTATTCCACTGTAAATGACGATATAAATATTGATTCCGCGACGCAGCGACTACAGCGTGAACAGCGTGAAATCATTTTTTATATCGGTCGTCCTAGCTGCTAATCCAATTTTAGATCGTGAAGTCAGGTGGCGAATCAAAATTTAGATCGCTGAGGCTGCTGCGAGTGCCGAAATTGAGATCGCCGACCCTTACTTTGGCCATATCTGCCAAAGTAGGGATCTGATCATTCCAGGTACAATACAATGTGATGGAGCGATTCATGCAGTTTCAACCGAAACAAAATCCGGGGGTGATGGGCATTTTTTGAGAGGTGATCGGGTGTTTGAAGGTGTCAATGTCAAGAAATCAATCAATTTTTAGATCGGATCTCCTTATAAGGGCATGCTCCGCCCATTTTGATGACGTCACGATCTAATTTTTGATCGATCCATTGTTAGATCGCCTCCCCGTAGTTTGCCCAACTGATGTCATTAAAATTGGTGAAGTATTTTGGGAGATAATGACGTTTTAGTGCCGTCAGGTCATGCCATTTTTGGTGGAAAACTATAAATGTTTGAAAAACCGTAGAAAATCGAGTTGTATAGAAAATTACAAATGAAAAACGTCAAATGAAAGAAAATGACATTCTCTTAAAAATGGCTATCTCGGATGTTCATGTTTTAAAAATAGTTTTTGACCCCAAAAAATAAAACCAACTGATTTGTTTGGGAAAATTCCACAAAATCTACATTTTCGAAGATATTAAAAAACAATAGATTTATTGGATAACCAAGTATGAACGATACCCACACCCAATTTCAAAGTAAAATATGTATGTTTGACTAACTTATGGCTCCCAAGTATGAGAAACTCATGACGTATTTATTTAAATTGCATTTTATGGCTTTTAATTACCAGATACAGGCAAATAAATGCCAGCACTGTATTTATTAGACAAAACTAGTCTAGAAACATTACTTTTTTATTTATATTAATCAATTTCAAATGTTGACCTTAGGCAACCTGACCTTGACCTAAACTTCACCAGGGCCATTATATGGGGTCAGGGTGTGAAAAGGGTTACTACTATCAAATTATACGTGTAAAATAACACATAAAACATGTGTCGCATGACTTTCGTATACCTTTTGCAAATAGTTATATTTTCTGCCCTGTGCTTGATTTGCTTACAATCTCAATTTACCTTATGCAGAAGATGTATTATGCCTCTGAGATCACTTTGTGCCATAATTGTCGCAATATAAGGCTTTAAATGGAAAGTATAGCAAATCAACCCAAATACCTCGATTTTGACATTTCACCTGACCGTGACCTGCCATGTGACCTTATTTGAACATTTCACGTATGCTTTACATGCGTCTCATTGAGAGCTTTCGATTGCCCTCCTTGCGCGTCTCGCTGCGGTTGTTGGTTCGGAAGATAACCAGGGAGCAGAATATGTCCCCCCCCACCCCCCCCCCCCCCACCCAGCGGGGCGCGTTCGGCTGAATACCCCAGCGGGGCGCGGGACCCTTTTGAAAGTCTGGTGGCATGATCGGAAGGTCCGACTGCGGATCTACGTATACGTAGGTTCACATAATTCACAAGATGCACATTATTTTTATTTTCTCCGGGCTAACTACATATAGCCCGGAGAAGCAAACAAATATATTGTCGCAACATCGGGAAACTAAGTTGTATACGTGGATAAACAAGGAGCAAAATATTGTGTTACGACAGTTGAGTCGTTCTTATTGGGTCGCCCCAATCCAAGGGGATTATACGTTTTCAGCGTCGGCCACCGATTTTTACGACATTTGGTCTCAAGGTCAAATCAAACCTGTTTCCCAAAATCAGGTCCATTTTGACCTTACAATCTCTTACCGGTCATGTTACAGGTTTGCAGGTTACACCTGATACAGGTTACAGGTTACAGGTTTGCAGGTTACACCTGATACAGGTTACAGGTCTTACAGGTGAAAGAGACCTTACAGGTCTCCTTCAAGGTCAAATGAAATTTCAAAGGACGGGGGACGCTGTAGCGCCAAAGTTTGCGTCCGATTGCAACACAAATGGTTTCAAACGATGCCCCGTGCCCATTTCCAGGATGACAAGCATTCTTAGAGTTGTTCCCCGTGACCTTCAAGGTCAACGGACGGGGAACGCTGTAGCGTCCAACTTTGGGCGCTAACTTGAAGGTCACGGGGCACAACTCTAATAATGATTGTCATTATGGAAATGGGCACGGGGAATCGTTTAAGACCATTTTGTCGCGATTGGACTGCAACTTTGGGCGTTACGGCGTTCCCCGTCCTTTGACCCTGAATTTGACATTGAAGGTCACGGGACTTGACCTTGAAGGTCACTGGGCACAACTCTGAACATTCTTGTCATCTTGGAACTGGGCACAAGAAATCGTTTGAGACCAATTTGTCGCGATCGGACGGTAACTTTGGGCGCTACAGCGTTCCCCGTCGTCTGACCTTGAATTTGATCTTGAAGGAGACCAGTAATGTACAAATAGACCTGATTTTTGAAAGCAGGAGGTTCGTTTTGACCTTAGGACCAAATCGCGTAAAACTCGGTGACCGACACTGAAAACGTTTCTGTGGAGTTGTGGACATCATGGACATTGGACATTCATCCAAGCAATTTTAGGCGCCCCGAGTGTGAAAGGTACAATACGTCGGCATCTTCAACGCCTCGCCAGACATATTTTAAAAAAGTGTCACGGTTATTTCATGGGGTCCAGGCCTCTTCGTAGGCGCCATTCAGGGCGCTATCGGGGGTGGGGGCAAAGGCGTGCTATTAGTTTCGAAGGTCACAGGTGCCCGGTCGCCGTAGGAGGGAAGCTGAAGGCGCCAGGGTTCCATTATTCTGAGTGCGCCGATACACCGCATCGTTTTCGGGCCGGCAAGGTGCCATTCCGGGGCGGTATGATACCTTCCGAGGGTAGCAAGATGCTTCCGAGGGCGGCAAGACGTCTTCCGAACTCCGAAGGTGGCATAATGCACTATGAGGGCGGCAAAATGTCTTCCGAGGGCGGTAAGATGTTTTCCGAGGGCGACAAAATGTCTTCCCAAGGCGGCAAGATGTTTTCCGAGGGCGACATGATGCTTTCCGAGGGCGACATGATGCTTTCCGAGGGCGACATAATGCGCTCTGAGGGCGGCAAGATGCCTTTCGAGGGCGGCAATATGTATCCGAGGGCGGCATGATGCCTTCCAAGAGCGGCATAATGCGCTCTGAGGGCAGCAGGATGCTTTCCAAGGGCGGCATATTGCACTCTGAGGGCGGCATAATGTGCTCTGAGCAGTGTCCTAGCATTAGGAAATTTGGGTGGAAAACGACACCCTATGGATACTATTTTTCCACTCTTTTCCCAAGTTTTACTGTATATTTTCCACTCCCTATTTTAAAATGTACCTATTGGATAATTGAACCCTGATGCTGATTTATGAATGTAATGATAGGGACAGCCTGTGGTGGGAAAGACATATACAAATTTGCCTAGGTAACAGGGCCGGCGCTGGGCCCTTGAGACTAGGTAGGCAAGGCAGCATTGTCATACAAACGTACCCAACAGGACAATTGTATTGTCATACATACACCAGTAACACACGTGGATTGGCAAAGAGGGAGCGAGCGTCGTCCAGTTCAGGGCCAGGCTAGGGCGGAACGCAAATACAAACAAAAATCCGCTAGTTGACGCAAGACCTTGTTTCGCTTTTGACCCTAGCTCGCACTATGAGCAACACGAAGAACGTCACGGAACACAACTGAAAGCAGGCGTCAAAACACCGCGCGAGACTATTATAGGTGGCTAAGCTGCAGTTCTTAAAATAATACATAGACATTGGAATCGTTTGGAATATTAGTTGATTTTTTAAAAGAAATGATAATTGAACCCCTATGTGGCAAGCTACGTAAACTACGAGCCTAAGTATGCTAAGTATGCTACGAGGCTAAAATAATAATTGGTATTGCAGTCATATTTATTTTATTAAGTTATTGCGCTTAAAAAGGTGTGCTCTTCTCGATTTTCTAGTGCTTTTGCCTACCTTACAGTCCTGCTGCAGGACCCAATAGATTTGTACACAGGCTGGTCGAGAATCTAGTAGGACGAGGTAGGCAAGCTTAGGCAAGGTTTTTCTTACATTTGCGTTTAATTTATGGTTTCGAAGGAAATTTTCTTGAAAAATTTGCTCTAAGATAGACCCATTCCGATTGCAGAAAACCATATTAATCAATAAGAAAAAAAAAGTGAAAAGAAGAGAAGATAAATATCGGTATCGGAAGAAGGCTACCGAATTGAATTGGGTAGGCATTGCCTCCCTTGCCTTGATGGGCGAACCGCCCCTGATAGGTAATAACGAATTACTGTGTGCGGGTAACAGAGCCGAGAACATGCTGTTTTGGGGTTTAATTTTCCACTCTGTATGCTAATTTTTAGCCAGAATTTTCCACTCCGCACCCCAGCTCCAAAGCAATTATGGGACCCTGGCTCCGAGGGCGGCAAGATGCCTTCCGAGGGCCACAATACATCTTCCGAGGGCGGCATAATGCACTTCGAGGGCGGCAAAAGTCTTCTGAGAGCGGCAAGATGTTTTCCGAGGGCGGCATGATGCTTTCCGAGGGCGGCATAATGCTCTCTGGACTCTGAGGACAGCATGATGCCACCCGAGCGCGACATTAAGCCCAGGCTACACTATGCGTGATAGTACGCAAAGAACGCACGGTTTAGGCAAGTTTGCGTCTTTTGCGTAGTCTAAAAATGTGCAGCTGATATAAAATGCATTGACTGAGCTACACTGGAAGAGTACGCAAAGTCCGCATGAAATATCACGCAAACTTGCAAAAGACGGAGCACGGAAGTACGCAACTCTGCAAAAGACGCAAGTACGCAAGTACGCAAGTACGCAAGTACGCAAAAAAGTTCAGAGTTTTGAACTTTTCCCGGTTTTTGCAAGATTGCGTAGTCTGAGACAGTTGGTGGCGCATCGCCGGCAATCTGTATTGTCAATAACTCTTGATAGAATATAGATAGAGACGTGCGAATGGCACCAATGTGTTTGTCTCGTCCAGATGCATCGCTCCAAATGCAACATGACATACCTGGGTCACCAAATGACATTGACCTGAGGTCAAATTTTGAAGTTGACCTAACCAGGACATCATTAATATTTTTCGAAGCACATTGACGAGACAAACACGATGGTGTCAACACTATTGTTCTATGTTCAACCGATACAAAGTTATTCACGCGTAACCTCTGGAGCCTAAACCAGTAAGGCGCCGTAGTCGGCGATGAACGAGCGAGCGCGAAGGAAATGTATGGTGAATTTCAACTCGATAAGGCAGGTAGTTTCTGAGATACAAAAGAAGGTGCGCACGTGCGCAGCACGTACAGAGGCACCCCACCCCTGACTTGTGGGAAATTGGCGGCTGGAGGTCCCTAACCATACACCAAATTTGTACACAATCGGCTCAGCCGTTCCTGAGATATATAATAGGAGTGTGCACGTGCGCACGTGCAGAGGCACCCCACCCATGACTTGTGGGAAGGCGGCGGCGGAGGGTCCCTAACCACACACCAAAATTTAACACAATCGGCTCAGCCGTTCCTGAAATATAAAATAGGGGTGTGCACGTGCGCACGTGCAGAGGCACCCCACCCCTGACTTGTGGGAAAGAAGCTGCTGAGGGGTCCCTAACCACACACCAAATTTGAACACAATCTGCCCAGCCGTTGCGAAGTTTTTGCGAGAGAACACTTAACACCCCTCACGCGGCACGCGCCACGTGCAGTGGTAGTGACCGACATGAGTCGGCACCAGTCTCAAACAGGTTTGGTTGGATGGGGCTACTCAGCAAAGAAATCCGCTTGTCAATCAGACGTGCGGTTGCAGAGATATTACATTCTCAAAAGCGTCGCCACGGGCCGGGCCGGGTCGGGCCGGGCCGCTCATATTCAGATTTTTCCCATATACCACGGAAGGACGAGCGAGCGCTTCGCGCTCGCTCGTAACTATTGAGTATTGACCCACGTGAAATCCCTGACTACTTTTAAGCCTGAGTACTCAAGCACTGATGCGTATTCATCAAAAGGATCAGTCTCATTACCATTTCAACACTATACTACGCAAATTCCGGACGGTGTCAAAAAACGGTACGCAAAAGACGCAAACTTGCAAAAACCGTGCGTACTTTCCGGAACGATCACGCATAGTGGAGCCTGGGCTTAATGCGTTCTGAGGGCGGCAAAATGCCTTCCGAGAGCGGCAAGATGTCTTCCGAGGGCGGCATGATGCTTTCCAAGAGCGGCATACTGCGCTCTGAGGGCGGCAGGATGCCTTCCGAGGGCGGTATATTGCGCTCTGAGGGCGGCATAATGTGCTCTGGAGGTGGCAAGATGCCTTCAGAGGGCGACAACACATCTTCCGAATGCGGCATAATGCACTCCGAGGGCGGCAAAATGTCTTCCGAGAGCGAATGATGTCTTCCGATGGCGGCATGATGCTTTCCGAGGGCGGCATAATGCGCTCTGAGGGCGACATGATGCCTTCCGAGGGCCGCATAATACCTTCCGAGGGCGGCGATGTCCCTTCTGAGGGCGGCATAATGCGTTGTGAGGGCGGCAAGATGTCTTCGGAGGGTGCCAGGGTGCGTTTCAAGAGTGCTACGACGCTGTCGGTAGACACAAGGGCGCCCTGGCGGCCTCCCGAGAACGCTACGGCGTCAAATCCTTTGCAAGAACGGCGTCGGGCACCGCGTTTTCTAAGGCAGGGGGCTTCATCCCCTACGCCCCGCCCCCCTGGATCCGCCACTGGACTTGCTGATAATATCAGCAGAAAACAAATTTTAACAAACCCGCCGATAAGAAGCTGCTTGAAAAAGTATTGGTTTATAACAAATATAAACAATGTCAATAAAATCACATTGCAGAAGTTTTTCTGAAGGAAAACATGCGACTTCATAAGGATGAGTATAGTAAAATAACTGTTGAGACAATGACGATACATGGGTTCTGTTTCCAAAGAAAGATGACCCCTGTTTAGTCTTCCACCAGTTTTTATATATATATATATATATATATATATATATATATATATATATATATATATATATATATATATATATATATATATATGTATATATATATATATATATATATATATATATATATATATATATATATATATATATATATATATGTATGTATGTATGTATGTATGTATGTATGTATGTATGTATGTATGTATGTATGTATGTATGTATGTATGTATGTATGTATGTATGTATGTATGTATGTATGTATGTATGTATGTATGTATGTATGTATGTATGTATGTATGTATGTATGTATGTATGTATGTATGTATGTATGTATGTATGTATGTATGTATGTATGTATGTATGTATGTATGTATGTATGTATGTATGTATGTATGTATGTATGTATGTATGTATGTATGTATGTATGTATGTATGTATGTATGTATGTATGTATGTATGTATGTATGTATGTATGTATGTATGTATGTATGTATGTATGTATGTATGTATGTATGTATGTATGTATGTATGTATGTATGTATGTATGTATGTATGTATGTATGTATGTATGTATGTATGTATGTATGTATGTATGTATGTATGTATGTATGTATGTATGTATGTATGTATGTATGTATGTATGTATGTATGTATGTATGTATGTATGTATGTATGTATGTATGTATGTATGTATGTATGTATGTATGTATGTATGTATGTATGTATGTATGTATGTATGTATGTATGTATGTATGTATGTATGTATGTATGTATGTATGTATGTATGTATGTATGTATGTATGTATGTATGTATGTATGTATGTATGTATGTATGTATGTATGTATGTATGTATGTATGTATGTATGTATGTATGTATGTATGTATGTATGTATGTATGTATGTATGTATGTATGTATGTATGTATGTATGTATGTATGTATGTATGTATGTATGTATGTATGTATGTATGTATGTATGTATGTATGTATGTATGTATGTATGTATGTATGTATGTATGTATGTATGTATGTATGTATGTATGTATGTATGTATGTATGTATGTATGTATGTATGTATGTATGTATGTATGTATGTATGTATGTATGTATGTATGTATGTATGTATGTATGTATGTATGTATGTATGTATGTATGTATGTATGTATGTATGTATGTATGTATGTATGTATGTATGTATGTATGTATGTATGTATGTATGTATGTATGTATGTATGTATGTATGTATGTATGTATGTATGTATGTATGTATGTATGTATGTATGTATGTATGTATGTATGTATGTATGTATGTATGTATGTATGTATGTATGTATGTATGTATGTATGTATGTATGTATGTATGTATGTATGTATGTATGTATGTATGTATGTATGTATGTATGTATGTATGTATGTATGTATGTATGTATGTATGTATGTATGTATGTAAGTATGTATGTATGTATGTATGTATGTATGTATGTATGTATGTATGTATGTATGTATGTATGTATGTATGTATGTATGTATGTATGTATGTATGTATGTATGTATGTATGTATGTATGTATGTATGTATGTATGTATGTATGTATGTATGTATGTATGTATGTATGTATGTATGTATGTATGTATGTATGTATGTATGTATGTATGTATGTATGTATGTATGTATGTATGTATGTATGTATGTATGTATGTATGTATGTATGTATGTATGTATGTATGTATGTATGTATGTATGTATGTATGTATGTATGTATGTATGTATGTATGTATGTATGTATGTATGTATGTATGTATGTATGTATGTATGTATGTATGTATGTATGTATGTATGTATGTATGTATGTATGTATGTATGTATGTATGTATGTATGTATGTATGTATGTATGTATGTATGTATGTATGTATGTATGTATGTATGTATGTATGTATGTATGTATGTATGTATGTATGTATGTATGTATGTATGTATGTATGTATGTATGTATGTATGTATGTATGTATGTATGTATGTATGTATGTATGTATGTATGTATGTATGTATGTATGTATGTATGTATGTATGTATGTATGTATGTATGTATGTATGTATGTATGTATGTATGTATGTATGTATGTATGTATGTATGTATGTATGTATGTATGTATGTATGTATGTATGTATGTATGTATGTATGTATGTATGTATGTATGTATGTATGTATGTATGTATGTATGTATGTATGTATGTATGTATGTATGTATGTATGTATGTATGTATGTATGTATGTATGTATGTATGTATGTATGTATGTATGTATGTATGTATGTATGTATGTATGTATGTATGTATGTATGTATGTATGTATGTATGTATGTATGTATGTATGTATGTATGTATGTATGTATGTATGTATGTATGTATGTATGTATGTATGTATGTATGTATGTATGTATGTATGTATGTATGTATGTATGTATGTATGTATGTATGTATGTATGTATGTATGTATGTATGTATGTATGTATGTATGTATGTATGTATGTATGTATGTATGTATGTATGTATGTATGTATGTATGCATGCATGCATGCATGCATGCATATATATATATATATATATATATATATATATATATATATATATATATATATATATATATATATATATATATATATATATATATATATATATATATATATATATATATATATATATATATATATATATATATATATATATATATATATATATATATATATATATATATATATATATATATATATATATATATATATATATATATATATATATATATATATATATATATATATATATATATATATATATATATATATATATATATATATATATATATATATATATATATATATATATATATATATATATATATATATATATAGGTATATGAATTTCCGTATAATTCCATTTATATATGGAAGGCATATTGGAAGGAGGGACAATACGTGTTTAATGCAGTCATAATATTTTCCAGCGCGAAAAAAAATGGAGAAGTAGCGCGTCGTGGATAAATTATTTGCTAATGAGATCGCAAAATGCAACGAATTTTGAGCTATATCCTGGCGACCCTCGTTCACGCGACGGAAAGTAATACGGCAGTAATGTGCTTCAAAATCTGCGGCCTCACCGTGAAGGTAGACTGTCCCGCAACACTCATCGGTAATGCGGGCCAGGCTACGTTTACGGGGCTTCAAGCGGACAAATAGCAACGAACGGAATATCTCGTGATCACTTCAACCGATCACTTTGCACCACAACGTGCGAGTTTGCAAAACACGTGACAAAGGAAATGATTATAAACACCGCTAAATAGCAGGGCATTATAACTCTATAAATAGTGGGCTTGATTATCATGCACCAATTCCGAACCATCCAGCCAATACCAATAAATAGCTCCTTCGCAGACCAAACGGCCGCCAGTGCGCGGACCGACCCATTTAGGCCGGGCTCATCGCGCCGCACACTCGTCCACAAATCATGTGTTGTTGTTCATTACGTCGCCGTTATTTCATTAGCCCGCCACGAAAGCCATTAGTGCAATCAGCGCAGGTCGATACACAATTTGAGGACAAAAGGTGGGACGTAGTCCGAAGGAGGAGCAGGCGAGGAGGACAAATAGCGAGGAGGAGCAGGCGAGGAGGACAAATAGCGAGGAGGAGCAGGCGAGGAGGACAAATAGCGAGGAGGAGCGGGCGAGGAGGAGCAGGCGAGGAGGACAAATAGCGAGGAGGAGCAGGCGAGGAGGACAAATAGCGAGGAGGAGCAGGCGAGGACGACAAATAGCGAGGAGGAGCAGGCGAGGACAAATAGCGATGAGGAGCAGGCGAGGAGGACAAATAGCGAGGAGGAGCAGGCGAGGAGGACAAATAGCGAGGAGGAGCAGGCGAGGAGGACAAATATCGAGGAGGAGCAGGCGAGGACAAATAGCGAGGAGGAGCAGGCGAGGACAAATAGCGAGGAGGAGCAGGCGAGGAGGACAAATAGCGAGGAGGAGTAGGCGAGGACAAATAGCGAGGAGGAGCAGGCGAGGACAAATAGCGAGGAGCAGGCGAGGAGGACAAATAGCGAGGAGGAGCAGGCGAGGAGGACAAATGGCGAGGAGGAGCAGGCGAGGAGGACAAATAGCGAGGAGGAGCAGGCGAGGACAAATAGCGAGGAGGAGCAGGCGAGGAGGACAAATAGCGAGGAGCAGGCGAGGACAAATAGCGAGGAGGAGCAGGCGAGGAGGACAAATAGCGAGGAGGAGCAGGCGAGGACAAATAGCGAGGAGGAGCAGGCGAGGACAAATAGCGATGAGGAGCAGGCGAGGAGCAGGCGAGGAGGATAAATAGCGAGGAGGAGCAGGCGAGGACAAATAGCGAGGAGGAGCAGGCGAGGACAAATAGCGAGGAGGAGCAGGCGAGGAGGACAAATAGCGAAGAGGAGCAGGCGAGGAGGACAAATAGCGAGGAGGAGCAGGCGAGGAGGACAAATAGCGAGGAGGAGCAGGCGAGGAGGACAAATAGCGAGGAGGAGCAGGCGAGGAGGATAAATAGCGAGGAGGAGCAGGCGAGGAGGACAAATAGCGAGGAGGAGCGGGCGAGGAGGAGCAGGCGAGGAGGATAAATAGCGAGGAGGAGCAGGCGAGGACAAATAGCGAGGAGGAGCAGGCGAGGACAAATAGCGAGGAGGAGCAGGCGAGGAGGACAAATAGCGAGGAGGAGCAGGCGAGGAGGACAAATAGCGAGGAGGAGCAGGCGAGGACAAATAGCGAGGAGGAGCAGGCGAGGAGGACAAATAGCGAGAAGGAGCAGGCGAGGAGGACAAATAGCGAGGAGGAGCAGGCGAGGAGGACAAATAGCGAGGAGGAGCAGGCGAGGAGGACAAATAGCAAGGAGGAGCAGGCGAGGACAAATAGCGAGGAGGAGCAGGCGAGGAGGACAAATAGCGAGGAGGAGCAGGCGAGGAGGACAAATAGCGAGGAGGAGCAGGCGAGGACAAATAGCGAGGAGGAGCAGGCGAGGAGGACAAATAGCGAGGAGGAGCAGGCGAGGACAAATAGCGAGGAGGAGCAGGCGAGGAGGACAAATAGCGAGGAGGAGCAGGCGAGGAGGACAAATAGCGAGGAGGAGCAGGCGAGGAGGACAAATAGCGAGGAGGAGCAGGCGAGGACAAATAGCGAGGAGGAGCAGGCGAGGACAAATAGCGAGGAGGAGCAGGCGAGGACAAATAGCGAGGAGGAGCAGGCGAGGACAAATAGCGAGGAGCAGGCGAGGAGGACAAATAGCGAGGAGGAGCAGGCGAGGACAAATAGCGAGGGGGAGCAGGCGAGGAGGACAAATAGCGAGGAGGAGCGGGCGAGGAGGACAAATAGCGAGGAGGAGCAGGCGAGGAGGACAAATAGCGAGGAGGAGCAGGCGAGGAGGACAAATAGCGAGGAGGAGCAGGCGAGGAGGACAAATAGCTAGGAGGAGCAGGCGAGGAGGACAAATAGCGAGGAGGAGCGGGCGAGGAGGACAAATAGCGAGGAGGAGCAGGCGAGGAAAAATAGCGAGGAGGAGCAGGCGAGGAGGACAAATAGCGAGGAGGAGCGGGCGAGGAGGACAAATAGCGAGGAGGAGCAGGCGAGGAGGACAAATAGCGAGGAGGAGCGGGCGAGGAGGACAAATAGCGAGGAGGAGCGGGCGAGGCAGGACCATGGGAGAGAAGTTATTTTGCAAAGCATAGAAGGTAATGTAATAGATCTCAATCTTCAATGGGCTGCCGAAAGTACTAACAAAAAAATCGGCGACAGCCCGAATCAGTTCCATAAATTTGGCCCAGGGAAATGATATTCGTGCGCGCCAACAATGACCAGAAGTATTGCATATCAATTTCCTTATTATAGTTTCCTTGTCAACAATGATATTTCATATATAACTTTTGTTCTGCTTTAGTAACATTATTACACCTCACATCTGAAAAATGGGCTCGCCAAGCTGATGGGGGAACGCATACAAATATATGCAGCGGTGCATGGCAGTCGTTAAAATTCAGGTTTAGGCACGTCACCGGCCCACCACCGCACGGCTGTATGGCGCTCGTATCCAGCATGGAGCGGACCGGTTCAATGGTACACAGAAGTGCAAACCAATGTCGCCGGAACTCTGGCCGACAGGCGGCTCGCTGTCTGGTCGTATCCCAGGAGCACTCAGATCTCAGAGCAGGGCTGCAGGCGGCCTGGGCCGACCCAATGCCGCCATTCCGCCTCCTCCTCAGGAGCAGACGGGCGCCGAGCAACCATCGCAATCTTACTCCAGACTCCGAACGGAACTTCCCGTACGAGCGCCTGTACTGAAAACCCATCGCACCGGTGTAACTCAAATGGGTATCGTTTCTGTTTGAGTACAGTGGTCGTGTTTCAGGGGTGCTTGTGCCGGAGAGCTGAGAACGCCACACGTTCCCTCATAGCAACGAGATGCTTCGTTTAACTCGCGCCCTGGAGGGGGGGGGGGGGCGAAATCCGCCCACCCCTCCGGTTTTTCAAGGATAGCGCAAAAACGGCGGGGCTGCGCACCGCCGTTTTCTGCATACCTGTTCGAAAATGAACTACCCACATTATGTAAAATGATTGACCTCGGGTCATCTCAGGTCAGGTCACCAGACCAGGTCACGTGATGACCCCGCCTCCAAAACGTTTGCGGTCGTACCGCAGCCACAGTTTTAGGCCGATCGGTTTCTAACTTACAGAATTTAATAAGGTCATAGATACCAACAATTTGTTTTTCGGATTTCTGATATCGGTGATCAAGGTCGGGTCAATTTCGTGACCACCAACACTGTTTTGTCAATAACTATCGACATAATGAAGATATACGAGTGAAAACAGTACCAATGTGTTTGTCTCGTCGAGACACGTCTCCCAATATGCAACATGACCTATTTGGGTCACCACTTGACCTTGACCTGAGGGCAAATTTCTCAGTTGACCTAACCTGGTCAACATGAATATGATTCGAAGTGCCTTGACGAGACAAACACGATGGCGTCAAACGTATTACTTTATCTTTATTAGGTAAAAAGTTATTTGCGAGGAAAAAAACAGTTTTGCCCAAAAATAACCTTTTTGATATTGTATGAGCTCTGGAGGCTAACATATTGACCTGAGCTCAAATCTGAGGACACCAATTGCGATTACATTTTTCAAGAGCTTTCGAATATTTTTCCCCGTTTGTTCCTAGCTATCATAGTTCCCGAGATCTTTGGGGGTGTTCGACCGCTATACTTCAAAAGACCGATATACTTCAGATAGAGCTTGTCTCGAGCTATCTAACGCCGTTTTCTGATTGTCGCTACGTTACGTGGTTTTCGAGATAATATGGGGGAGGGGTGAAATCCCCCCCCCCCCCTCCCTCCAGGGCGTGTAATTATCAGAGGCCCTCCAGGGCGCGTGTTAAATACCGACCGTTCACTCCTATTGACCGGCAACTTCGATCTACAAGTTAGAGAGAGCATCGCCGACCGGTGCTTCTGCAGAACTCCACATAACGATCATCTGCGCAACAAGTCCAATAAGAAACGACTCACCAATAAGCAGCACTATCGCGGTGCTGTCGGTCATCGCTCTGTCGGTTACTGTCAGGTCTGGGTAACAATATCCGGAGACGGTATGCAGAATAAGAGCCGGCGCCGCTCCCCCTCCGCGCCCGCAGAGCTGGCTGTCAGGCAGGGTGATTACGACCGGCCGGTATGCGTGCTCGGCGAGGGGCGTGTTGGTCGCCGCCACTCAGCGGGTCGGCGGCGGCAACGGGCAGGCGTCGCGTCGTGCGGGGACAGGAGCAGAACGGACGTCCCAGCGGACCGGGCTGGCGTGCAAACACTGACAGGAGTGGCATTAATGGCAAGAGTGGCAGGTCCGACAGGGGCGGCACGCGTGACAATAGGCTGCGGCGCCCGCCGGGCGACGGGCACTACCACGCACTCAGCACATCCCAACCCATCACCCAGCCCGACTGCCACAGGCCCGGCTCTGGTATGTACTAACGGCTCCACCTGTGGACACTGATTACTCCCAGAGGGAGCGAGGGGGGGAGGGCAGGATAACACTGAACAGAGGAGCCAGGTCGGCAACCGCCTGAGAAGCAGGACCCTGCTTCAAACTCCGAAAAGAGGATGGGAAAACGAAATACTGAACACTACCGAGGGCGGCGAAAAGATTCTTAACTAAATATAACCACACTTTCCGACATTCACAATGAACGTAAAAGCGCATGCTATTCCTTTTCCTATTGTTCCTGTCAAAGCGCGGCGGTTGTCCTCATTCCTTATCAGGGTGGCCGTCGAGTGCGGGCCGGCCGCTCCGTCCCCATCCATCTGGTGGCGGTAACAGTCGATCGCTCAATCAGCCCGTCGCCCGCCGCCTGTCACCAAAATACCTCTCACTCTCCGGCAGCTGGCTTCATAATTACTCTCAGTCATAAATGGGACCGTGCCGTGCCGCGAGGAGGGGCCGCGGGTCGATAGAACCTCTGCCGCGAGTGGCAGCAAACGGAAATACTTGCTCCGGTCTGCGGCGTCGACAGAGACAGAGAGGTGTCTGGTCCTGGAGTTGTCGGCACACGGCAGCAGGCAGCAACCGCCGGACCGAGTCGCACCGGCAGGACAGAGGCAGTTCCGGCGCAACACGCTACTGGGTACGGAACCCGGCGGGTGGCCGGACCGAGTCGCACCGGCAGGACAGAGGCAGTTCCGGCGCAACACGCTACTGGGTACGGAACCCGGCGGGTGGCCGGACCGAGTCGCACCGGCAGGACAGAGGCAGTTCCGGCGCAACACGCTACTCGGTACGGAACCCGGCGGGTGGCCGAGGAGTCGCACCGGCAGGACAGAGGCAGTTCCGGCGCAACACGCTACTCGGTACGGAACCCGGCGGGTGGCCGAGGAGTCGCACCGGCAGGACAGAGGCAGTTCCGGCGCAACACGCTACTCGGTACGGAACCCGGCGGGTGGCCGAGGTGACGACCGTGACGCCGCCGCCTCACTGGCTCTCCCGCTCTGCCCACCCGACCGGCGATGCCCGGCGATGCCCGGCGATGCCCGGCGATGCCCGGCGATGCCCGGCGATGCCCGGCGATGCCCGGCGATGCCCGGCGATACCCGGTGATACCCGGTGATGCCCGGCGATGCCTGGCGACGCCCGGCGACGCCCGGCGATGCCCGGCGATGCCCGGCGATGCCCGGCGATGCCCGGCGATGCCCGGCGATGCCCGGCGATGCCCGGCGATGCCCGGCGATGCCCGGCGATGCCCAGCGACGCCCGGCGACGCCCGGCGATGCCCGGCGATGCCCGGCGATGCCCGGTGATGCCCGGCGATACCCGGTGATGCCCGGCGATGCCTGGCGACGCCCGGCGATGCCCGGCGATGCCCGGCGATGCCCGGCGATGCCCGGCGATGTATCGGATGCCGGATTGTCTCCTGATGGCGTTCTCGACTCCACTCCGCCCGTGTCAAAGTCAGGCAAGCCAGTTCCGCAGACAACAGAAAGCGATTTAACAACACTATGGGTCTGCTATATCAATAACCAATCAGCACCTACAGGACGTGACAGTGGCGTGAAATTCACCTATCTTACCGCCAATGAATATTCATATTAACTCAGCTGATCAGCAAGGTCAGACACCTTTACCCATTCAAGCAATAAATGTCGCAGTGTTCTTTTTACATTTATGTTTGCATTTATTATGTCCAGATGAGAAACGTTTGCAATATGCACACGCGGTTTCATTTTGATTTGTTTTCGAGTCTATGGAAAATAAATAGCTTGATTCGGCTTTGGTTTCTGGAAAATTTGAAGCCACTGAGATACTCAAGAGTTTCCACTCCCCAGTCAGCAGTTTTGGTTTCGCTCTCGTGCTTCTCAATTTTCAAGCACTGAATTCATCTTCACCTCAAAGATTTCGAATTTCAGGCCACTGGCTTCGACTTCCGCTTCGATACAGTGGCAGTCTGGCGACTTCGGGTTCGGCTTTGATGCCCGGAGCCTGGCTTCGTGCCCAGGTCTGCACCAGCCACCATTTGAAGCCCGGAGCCTGGCTTCGTGCCCAGGTCTGCACCAGCCACCATTTGAAGCCCGGAGCCTGGCTTCGTGCCCAGGTCTGCACCAGCCACCAGGGCCTGCTCTGATTAGACGGAGAGCTACACAATCCCGCGCAGATCGCTGACTGACTGCCGGCAGCACACGGCCGCAGATCCAGCCGGGAGATCACCGCGATCAGCAGCAGCGTCCCTGCAGACCGCGCAGCTCCCCGCAGACCGCTGACTGCCGACAGCACACGGCCGCAGACCCAGCCGGGAGATCACCGCGATCAGCAGCAGCGTCCCTGCAGACCGCGCAGCTCCCCGCAGACCGCTGACTGCCGGCAGCACACGGCCGCAGATCCAGCCGGGAGATCACCGCGATCAGCAGCAGCGTCCCTGCAGACCGCGGAGCTCCCCGCAGACCGCGGACTGCCGACAGCACACGGCCGCAGACCCAGCCGGGAGATCACCGCGATCAGCAGCAGCGTCCCTGCAGACCGCCGAGCTCCCCGCGGACCGCTGACTGCCGACAGCACACGGCCGCAGACCCAGCCGGGAGATCACCGCGATCAGCAGCAGCGTCCCTGCAGACCGCCGAGCTCCCCGCGGACCGCGGAGCAGGTGGCGAGGAACACATTTTGCCCTGTTGTTTGCCAGGAAGAAGATGCTGGGATGGTCGCACTATTGCGTAGCCAAACTCAATTTCTAAAATTAGTTTGTCCTTGGAGTGAAGGAAAGTTGTGGACAGTGCATGAAAGAACAGCCGTAGCAACAAACCAAGGATTTTACGTGATATATCCAAGTACGTAATGGGAGACGCCGACGCCGTAGGTGTGAAACTTTTGCCTACAAAAACTTCCTCAACGAGCAAACCACCTCAAGGGACTGATCTATAACAGGGACGCAACAGGCGACCATTTTTACTTCGACAAGAGCAAATGATTAACCACCGAACATTGGGAATAGCACAGCAACCTAGATATTGCAGGATGCAGAGGAAATAGAGGAGGTGCCGATAGGTCTGTTCTCGCTTCCCAATACAAACCAGACCGTGTTTCAACACAGCAAAAGTCCACTCTTACACAAGTCCCCGTGCACAGCCCAGCCGCCCGCCGCCGCCTGACCGCGGGACCGGGACTGACCTTGACGCTGACTTTGAGCTGCCGGTTGGGCAGGTCGGTGTAGGCGGCGCTCCAGTCGGCGATGCTCCAGCCGCGAGAGTGCAGCACCGTCTCCACCAACAGCAGGTCCGAGATGGCGTCCCCCACCGTCTGGTTAATCACGTCCATCACGTCCCGCAACCGGCCGGCCGCCGCACGCTGGCACTCGCTCAGCCTGAATGGGACACGGCAGTTCAGTGTCACAGTACAGCACACGGCAGTTCAGTGTCACGGTACACAACACACGGCAGTTCAGTGTCACGGTACACAGCACACGGCAGTTCAGTGTCACGGTACACAGCACACAGCAGTTCAGTGTCACTGTACACAGCACACGGCAGTTCAGTGTCACGGTACACAGCACACGGCAGTTCAGTGTCACAGTACAGCACACGGCAGTTCAGTGTCACGGTACACAGCACACGGCAGTTCAGTGTTACGGTACACAGCACACGGCAGTTCAGTGTAAGGATACACAGTACACGGCAGTTCAGTGTCACGGTACACAGCACACGGCAGTTCAGTGTCACGGTACACAGCACACGGCAGTTCAGTGTCACGGTACACAGCACACGGCAGTTCAGTGTCACGGTACACAGCACACGGCAGTTAAGCGTCACGGTGCACATCACACGGCAGTTCAGTGTCACGGTACACAGCACACGGCAGTTCAGTGTCACGATACACAGCACACGGCAGTTCAGTGTCCCGGTACACAGCACACGGCAGTTCAGTGTCACGGTACACAGCACACGGCAGTTCAGTGTCACGATACACAGCACACGGCAGTTCAGTGTCCCGGTACACAGCACACGGCAGTTCAGTGTCACGATACACAGCACACGGCAGTTCAGTGTCCCGGTACACAGCACACGGCAGTTCAGTGTCACGGTACACAGCACACGGCAGTTCAGTGTCACGATACACAGCACATGGCAGTTCAGTGTCACGGTACACAGCACACGTCAGTTCAGTGTCACGGTACACAGCGCACGACAGTTCAGTGTCACGGTACACAGCACACGGCAGTTCAGTGTAAGGACACGGCAGTACACGGCAGTTCAGTGTCACTGTACACAGCACACGGCAGTTCAGTGTCACGGTACACAGCACACGGCAGTCAGTGTCCCGGTACACAGCACACGGCAGTTCAGTGTAAGGATACACAGCACACGGCAGTTCAGTGTCCCGGTACACAGCACACGGCAGTTCAGTGTCACGATACACAGCACACGGCAGTTCAGTGTCCCGGTACACAGCACACGGCAGTTCAGTGTCACGGTACACAGCACACGGCAGTTGTGTCACGATACACAGCACACGGCAGTTCAGTGTCCCGGTACACAGCACACGGCAGTTCAGTGTCACGATACACATCACACGGCAGTTCAGTGTCCCGGTACACAGCACACGGCAGTTCAGTGTCACGGTACACAGCACACGGCAGTTCAGTGTCACGATACACAGCACACGGCAGTTCAGTGTCACGGTACACAGCACACGGCAGTTCAGTGTAAGGATACACAGTACACGGCAGTTCAGTGTCACGGTACACAGCACACGTCAGTTCAGTGTCACGGTACACAGCACACGGCAGTTCAGTGTAAGGATACACAGTACACGGCAGTTCAGTGACACGGTACACAGCACACGGCAGTTCAGTGTCACGGTACACAGCACACGGCAGTTCAGTGTCACGGTACACAGCACACGACAGTTCAGTGTCACGGTACACAGAACACGGCAGTTCAGTGTCACGGTACACAGCACACGACAGTTCAGTGTCACGGTACACAGCACACGGCAGTTCAGTGTCACGGTACACAGCACACGGCAGTTCAGTGTCCCGGTACACAGCACACGGCAGTTCAGTGTCACGGTACACAGCACACGGCAGTTCAGTGTCACGGTACACAGCACACGACAGTTCAGTGTCCCGGTACACAACACACGGCAGTTCAGTGTCCCGGTACACAGCACACGGCAGTTCAGTGTAAGGATACACAGCACACGGCAGTTCAGTATCACGGTACACAGCACACGGCAGTTCAGTGTCACGGTACACAGCACACGGCAGTTCAGTGTCCCGGTACACAGCACACGGTAGTTCAGTGTAAGGATACACAGCACACGGCAGTTCAGTGTCACGGTACACAACACCCGGCAGTTCAGTGTCGACAGTTCAGTGTCACAGCACAGCACACGACAGTTCAGTGTCACGGTACACAGCACACGGCAGTTCAGTGTAAGGATACACAGTACACGGCAGTTCAGTGCCACGGTACACAGCACACGGCAGTTCAGTGTCACGGTACACAGCACACGGCAGTTCAGTGTCACGGTACACAGCACACGGCAGTTCAGTGTAAGGATACACAGCACACGGCAGTTCAGTGTCACGGTACACAACACACGGCAGTTCAGTGTCACGGTACACAGCACACGGCAGTTCAGTGTCCCGGTACACAGCACACGACAGATCAGTGTCACGGTACACAGCACACAGCAGTTCAGTGTCCCGGTACACAGCACACGGCAGTGCAGTGTCCCGGTACACAGCACACAGCAGTTCAGTGTAAGGATACACAGCACACGGCAGTTCAGTGTAAGTATACACAGCACACTGCAGTTCAGTGTCACGGTACACAGCACACGGCAGTTCAGTGTAAGGATACACAGTACACGGCAGTTCAGTGTCACGGTACACAGCACACGGCAGTTCAGTGTAAGGATACACAGCACACGGCAGTTCAGTGTAAGGATACACAGCACACGGCAGTTCAGTGTCACGGTACACAGCACACGGCAGTTCAGTGTCACGGTACACAGCACACGGCAGTTCAGTGTCACGGTACACAGCACACAGCAGTTCAGTGTCACGGTACACAGCACACGGCAGTTCAGTGTCACGGTACACAGTACACGGCAGTTCAGTGTCCCGGTACACAGCACACGGCAGTTCAGTGTCACGGTACACAGCACACGGCAGTTCAGTGTAAGGATACACAGCACACGGCAGTTCAGTGTCACGGTACACAGCACACGGCAGTTCAGTGTCACGGTACACAGCACACGGCAGTTCAGCGTCACGGTGCACATCACACGGCAGTTCAGTGTCACGGTACACAGCACACGGCAGTTCAGTGTCACGATACACAGCACACGGCAGTCAGTGTCCCGGTACACAGCACACGGCAGTTCAGTGTCACGGTACACAGCACACGGCAGTTCAGTGTCACGATACACAGCACACGGCAGTTCAGTGTCCCGGTACACAGCACACGGCAGTTCAGTGTCACGATACACAGCACACGGCAGTTCAGTGTCCCGGTACACAGCACACGGCAGTTCAGTGTCACGGTACACAGCACACGGCAGTTCAGTGTCACGATACACAGCACACGGCAGTTCAGTGTCACGGTACACAGCACACGTCAGTTCAGTGTCACGGTACACAGCGCACGACAGTTCAGTGTCACGGTACACAGCACACGGCAGTTCAGTGTAAGGATACACAGTACACGGCAGTTCAGTGTCACTGTACACAGCACACGGCAGTTCAGTGTCACGGTACACAGCACACGGCAGTCCAGTGTCCCGGTACACAGCACACGGCAGTTCAGTGTAAGGATACACAGTACACGGCAGTTCAGTGTCACGGTACACAGCACACGACAGTTCAGTGTCACGGTACACAGCACACGGCAGTTCAGTGTCACGGTACACAGCACACGGCAGTTCAGTGTCCCGGTACACAGCACACGGCAGTTCAGTGTCACGGTACACATCACACGGCAGTTCAGTGTCACGGTACACAGCACACGACAGTTCAGTGTCCCGGTACACAACACACGGCAGTTCAGTGTCCCGGTACACAGCACACGGCAGTTCAGTGTAAGGATACACAGCACACGGCAGTTCAGTGTCACGGTACACAGCACACGGCAGTTCAGTGTCCCGGTACACAGCACACGGTAGTTCAGTGTAAGGATACACAGCACACGGCAGTTCAGTGTCACGGTACACAGCACCCGGCAGTTCAGTGTCACGGTACACAGCACACAACAGTTCAGTGTCACGGTACACAGCACACGGCAGTTCAGTGTAAGGATACACAGTACACGGCAGTTCAGTGTCACGGTACACAGCACACGGCAGTTCAGTGTAAGGATACACAGCACACGACAGTTCAGTGTCACGGTACACAGCACACGGCAGTTCAGTGTCCCGGTACACAGCACACGTTCAGTGTAAGGATGTACAGCACACGGCAGTTCAGTGTCACGGTACACAGCACACGGCAGTTCAGTGTCACGGTACACAGCACACGGCAGTTCAGTGTCACGGTACACAGCACACGGCAGTTCAGTGTCACGGTACACATCACACGGCAGTTCAGTGTCACGGTACACAGCACACGGCAATTCAGTGTAAGGATACACAGCACACGACAGTTCAGTGTCACGGTACACAGCACACGGCAGTTCAGTGTCACGGTACACAGCACACGGCAGTTCAGTGTTACAGTACACAGCACACGACAGTTCAGTGTCACGGTACACAGCACACGACAGTTCAGTGTCACGGTACACAGCACACGGCAGTTCAGTGTAAGGATACACAGCACACGGCAGTTCAGTGTCCCGGTACACAGAACACGGCAGTTCAGTGTCCCGGTACACAGCACACGGCAGTTTAGTGTCACGGTACACAGCACACGGCAGTTCAGTGTAAGGATACACAGCACACGGCAGTTTAGTGTCACGGTACATAGCACACGGCAGTTCAGTGTAAGGATATACAGCACACGGCAGTTCAGTGTCACGGAACACAGCACACGACAGTTCAGTGTCACGGTACACAGCACACGGCAGTTCAGTGTCACGGTACACAGCGCACGACAGTTCAGTGTCCCGGTACACAGCACACGGCAGTTCAGTGTAAGGATACACAGCACACGGCAGTTCAGTGTAAGGATACACAGTACGCGGCAGTTCAGTGTCCCGGTACACAGCACACGGCAGTTCAGTGTCACGGTACACAGCACACGGCAGTGCAGTGTCCCGGTACACAGCACACGGCAGTTCAGTGTAAGGATACACAGTACACGGCAGTTCAGTGTCACGGTACACAGCACACGGCAGTTCAGTGTCCCGGTACACAGCACACGGCAGTTCAGTGTAAGGATACACAGCACACGGCAGTTCAGTGTCACGGTAAACAGCACACGACAGTTCAGTGTCACGGTAAACAGCACACGACAGTTCAGTGTCACGGCACACAGCAAACGGCAGTTCAGTGTCACGGTACACAGCACACGGCAGTTCAGTGTCACGGTACACAGCACACGGCAGTTCAGTGTAAGGATACACATAACACGGCAGTTCAGTGTCACGGTACACATCACACGGCAGTTCAGTGTCACAGTACACAGCACACGGAAGTTCGGTGTCACGGTACACAGCACACGGCAGTTCAGTGTCACGGTACATAGCACACGGCAGTTCAGTGTAAGGATACACAGCACACGGCAGTTCAGTGTCAAAGTACACAGCACACGGCAGTTCAGTGTCACGGTACACAGCACACGGCAGTTCAGTGTCACGGTACACAGCACACGGCAGTTCAGTGTAAGGATACACAGCACACGGCAGTTCAGTGTAAGGATACACAGCACACGACAGTTCAGCGTCACGGTACACAGCACACGGCAGTTCAGTGTCACGGTACACAGCACACGGCAGTTCAGTGTCACGGTACACAGCACACGGCAGTTCAGTGTAAGGATACACCACACGACAGTTCAATGTCACGGTAAACAGCACACGACAGTTCAGTGTCACGGTGCACATCACACGGCAGTTCAGTGTCACGGTACACAGCACACGGCAGTTCAGTGTCACGGTACACAGCACACGGCAGTTCAGTGTCACGGTAAACAGCACACAGCAGTTCAGTGTAAGGATACACAGCACACGGCAGTTCAGTGTTACAGTACACAGCACACGGCAGTTCAGTGTCACGGTACACAGCACACGGCAGTTCAGTGTCACGGTACACATCACACGGCAGTTCAGTGTAAGGATACACAGCACACAGCAGTTCAGTGTCACGGTACACAGCACACGGCAGTTCAGTGTCACGGTACACAGCACACGACAGTTCAGTGTCACGGTACACATAACACGGCAGTTCAGTGTCACGGTACACAGCACACAGCAGTTCAGTGTTACAGTACACAGTACACAGCACACGGCAGTTCAGTGTCACGGTACACAGCACACGGCAGTTCAGTGTCCCGGTACACAGCACACGGCAGTTCAGTATCCCGGTACACAGCACACGGCAGTTCAGTGTCACGGTACACAGCACACGGCAGTTCAGTGTCACGGTACACAGCACACGACAGTTCAGTGTCCCGGTACACAGCACACGGCAGTTCAGTGTCACGGTACACAGCACACGGCAGTTCAGTGTCCCGGTACACAGCACACGGCAGTTCAGTGTAAGGATACACAACACACGGCAGTTCAGTGTCACGGTACACAGCACACGGCAGTTCAGTGTAAGGATACACAGCACACGACAGTTCAGTGTCCCGGTACACAGCACACGGCAGTTCAGTGTCACGGTACACAGCACACGGCAGTTCAGTGTTACGGTACACAGCAAACGATAGTTCAGTGTCACGGTACACAGCACACGGCAGTTCAGTGTAAGGATACACATCACACGGCAGTTCAGTGTAAGGATACACAGCACACGGCAGTTCAGTGTCACGGTACACAGCACACGGCAGTTCAGTGTTACGGTACACAGCACACGACAGTTCAGTATCACGGTACACAGCACACGGCATTTCAGTATTTGTATTTGTATTTCGACATCAGCTGACCATTTCCACACATCATGGGCTATTACAGGGTCATTGTCATACATGGTAAGTACATATTGCAGCTTACGCTTTGTCATTTAAAAAGCATTTAAAAACATGTGTAAAAACGCTACCATAGAAGACACTGGCGCCTAGGTATTACTTTCGGCAGCCGCGCAATGCTCTCTAAACATTTTCTTTGCCAGTCTTGTGGACGAAGTGAGGACATCCGTAACATTAGAACCAAAATGACTGTTGAGCAGCGCCGCAGATCGATACACAAAATTTCGCTTCCCGTGATTCGTTCTGGGTTTGGGCAATGCCAGCTGGTCTGACTGTCGGGTACGACGGCCCACCACGTCTCGATTCAAAGTGAACTGACTAGCCAACATAGAAGGCTCACCGGTGGTAACAATCTTGTGTAGCATGCTCATGTCACAATACTCAATAAACCGTGCTGCCCCTAGCCAATCATACTGCTTCAACACGTCCGAGATGTGATCATATTTCCTACGTCCTGAGATTACTCTTGCCGCAAAATTAAATATCTTTTGAATTTTACCTATCCCCGTAACACTGGTCCCACCATACACTTGCACACAGTACCTGACATGAGAAAAAACCATTGCATCGATTAACCTGGGTAGTGTCCCTATAGGCAGCACCTGCTTGGCATGAAGAAGACCTACAAGAATTCCAAAACAACGATCCGCTATTTGCTGCACGTGTTGCTCCCACGACAGAAAACGATCCATGGTTACACCCAGATTTCTGACACTAGTCTTAGAATGGAGTATCTCTCCCATAAAATTTATAGACGTTTCACTTTCTAGACGCGACACTTGCCGCCTGTCGCCGCACACAATCAATTCCGTTTTACTGGCGTTTACCAGCATACCGTTCTGCTGAAACCATGTGGTCATTGTATCAAGAACCTCTTCGAGGCTCCTTTTCATCTCTTCTAAACGGCTCCGGGGACCGACAATACCAATTTGACTATCATCTGCATAACGGGCTTTAATAATTTTAAATCCATTAATTTCGTCGGGGATATAGCACGGCAAGTCGTTGCTAGCTACGTTATAGAGCAACGGTCCCAGACATGACCCTTGAAACGTTCCAATGTTGATTGGGAGAGAGTCCGAAAACGTTTCACCTACTTTTACCTGCTGAACATGTCCGCTAAGATAGCTTTCAAACCAATCTGAACTAATCTGTAATAATTCTAGTTTATTTAGCAACGCTTTATGGTCGATCACATCGAAACATCGACTTAAATCGATAAGCGTCAACAAACAAATCTCTGACCGATCCATGCCTTTCAGAATCTCGTCAGTCACTGATAAAAGCGCGGTACAAGTGGAATGATTTTCTCGAAAGCCATGTTGATCGTTACTGTATAAATGTTCTCTATTCAAATAATTGGTCAGCTGATTTAGAACAAGTTTTTCAACTACTTTAGTTATTGTTGGAATGTTTGTGACCGGCCTGAAATTTGATGCTATGCTGGGATCACCCTTCTTATGAAGCGGAATGACTGTGGCCCGTTTCCAGCTTTCTGGAACAGTGCCTGTTATGAAACTCTTATTGATGATCCGCAGCAGATAGCGACCTACAGCTGGAAAACATAGTTTCAAAATTTTAACTGGAATGTCTCCCTCTACGCATGAATTCTTATTTGGAACCGAAAACAGAGTCTTTCGCAGTTGCAACAGAGTTACTGGAGAAATCCGCAATTTCCCGGTATTTACTCTAGGTAATCTTGGATTTAAACGTTCGCGAGCTGACTGCGCGAAGTCCGCTGCGACTTTGTCGCGCGTTTCCAAGCCGATTGTCGTAAAGTACTGGTTGAGTTCGTTCGGAGTTAAATTTGACGGTTCTGTTGTCGGTCCCCGCTTTGGGGCGATGACCGGCTTCAGCTGCCGGTATAAGTCTGAAGGTGCTGAATTTCTGATACGATCTTCTAAATTTTGCCTACAATCTGCTCTTATAGCTCGTTTCGTCACTAAATTAAGATGCTTGTATGCCGGATCGTTGTTTTCCCTTGCACGTCTTCTCTGAGCCATGAGATCTAATGTATCTGGTGAAACATGCGGGCCCCTGGGATTATGCACTCGATATCGTCGAATCGGAGCGTGCACATCGAGCAATTCATTCAAACTGGACGCGAATGACAACCACTGCCTCTCACAATCGTCATCTGCATTGACTACTGTGCTCCATTCAGTCGCTGCTACATCTGCCAAGAATGCATCACTGTCGAACGATTTCCAGGCTCGACCTGTCCTATACAGCGCTTTCGACCTATCTCTCGGTACAGTAATCACAACATTTACACGACAATGATGGCTAGCGTGATCACAGCGTTCCACAGTACACGATGGCGGCACTTGGGCATTGTGAATTGCTTCAGACACCAAAATCACATCAAGTATAGATCGGTGATCACCACAGTAGAAAGTTGGTTCCCTAACAATACATTTCAAACCATATCTCTCGAGCTCAATCAATCTAGCGTTGGCCGTCGGGTTCGTCTGTGCATCGGCGTTGAGATCACCTGTCACCACAATGCGCTGTGACGGATACTGAGCAATGACACTCTGCAACTGTTCCTCAATGTCGTTAAAGTCCGCATGCACTTGAGAATGCACGGTTGATGGTGGACGGTACATACAACTTATTAACACTGCCTTTCTCTTATCGAATTTAACCTTAATCCATAATGCTTCAACTTGAGTCTGATCTGATGAAGCCACCACTTTGACAGTTTCTGCTTGCAAATCGTTTCTCACGTAAATTACAACTCCCCCACCAGATTTCTTCTTGCCCCTGACGCGGTCACATCTAAACACTCGGTAATCTTCTATTTCAATGTAACGGTTCGGAGTGGTTTCGTCTGTGCATCGGCGTTGAGATCACCTGTCACCACAATGCGCTGTGACGGATACTGAGCAATGACACTCTGCAACTGTTCCTCAATGTCGTTAAAGTCCGCATGCACTTGAGAATGCACGGTTGATGGTGGACGGTACATACAACTTATTAACACTGCCTTTCTCTTATCGAATTTAACCTTAATCCATAATGCTTCAACTTGAGTCTGATCTGATGAAGCCACCACTTTGACAGTTTCTGCTTGCAAATCGTTTCTCACGTAAATTACAACTCCCCCACCAGATTTCTTCTTGCCCCTGACGCGGTCACATCTAAACACTCGGTAATCTTCTATTTCAATGTAACGGTTCGGAGTGGTTTGCTTTAAGTTCGTTTCAGTGAAACACAACACTTCTGGTCGCTTTTGACTGACTTCTGCTCTAATGTCTGCTAATTCCGGGAGCAGCGACTGCACATTAAGAAGTTCCAGTTTGACACCGCTACCAGTGACGTTGGCCGTCCTCGCTGTGCCACTCCCGCCGGCGGCGGCTCGTCTCTCCGTGGCGGTGGCGGTCTGACGGACGGTGAGCCGCTCCGGCAGCACGAGGCAGCGGTCGCGGCCACCGGCCGACATGGTCTCCCCCGCATCCCGACGCCCAGTGGAGGCAGCCGCCGCCGTGCGTGGTGTCACGGCGTCCTCCCTCGGCCCGGGCGGCCGCGGGCGGTACCCTACGGTCACTGGAATGCGCCGAGGGCTGGCGGGGTCGGTCTCCGCTGCGAGCGGCGCCAGGCGGTCGGCGGCGGCCGGCGGCTGCGGCTGGGACTGGGGCTGGGGCGGTGCGGGGCTGGCAGGGGCGGACTCAGCTTCTCCGACCAGGGGTATCGTGACCAGAGGGCTGCTGTACTCTGCTGGTGGTAGGTCGAGTTGCAGCTCGGATGGCCCAGCTCTACGCCACCGCAAACGCCTCCCCGCCCGCCTGCCTCTGCGGTGCCTGCCTCCGCCATTGCCAGCCACTACCGAAGCGCCGGCTGGTGGTGACTCGTCGCAACTGGTTGGGGCCGAGGCTCCTCCTCCTCGGCGAAACCGGGACGCGGTAGAAAACCCTTGCCTGTCGCTGATTGGCGGAACAGCCGATCCACCTCTTCCAGAATCGGTAGAGTGGCGAAAATAGCAGCGTGTGACGTCCTTAGGTGTCTCGACACGACACAGAGCCAGAGTTGAAAAATCACTTCACTCAAGAAAAGTAGCCAAAATAAGTATGCCACATGCCTCTTACTGTTCTTATGCAGCTGTAAGCCAACTTGTAGCACTGTGGATCACCTGGTGACGCTGCAACAGCCTAAAAATCACGGAGCACCGAGCCGTGGCGGCCGCCATATTCAGGCGCCTAGGTAGTGTCTCACAGTGTAAGGATACACAGCACACGGCAGTTCAGTGTCACGGTACACAGCACACGGCAGTTCAGTGTCCCGGTACACAGCACACGGCAGTTCAGTGTAAGGATATACAGCACACGGCAGTTCAGTGTCACGGTACACAGCACACGGCAGTTCAGTGTCACGGTACACAGCACACGGCAGTTCAGTGTCACGGTACACAGTACACGGCAGTTCAGTGTTACAGTACACAGCACACGGCAGTTCAGTGTCCCGGTACACAGCACACGGCAGTTCAGTGTCACGGTAAACAGCACACGGCAGTTCAGTGTAAGGATACACAGTACACGGCAGTTCAGTGTCACTGTACACAGCACACGGCAGTTCAGTGTCACGGTACACAGCACACGGCAGTCCAGTGTCCCGGTACACAGCACACGGCAGTTCAGTGTAAGGATACACAGTACACGGCAGTTCAGTGTCACGGTACACAGCACACGACAGTTCAGTGTCACGGTACACAGCACACGGCAGTTCAGTGTCACGGTACACAGCACACGGCAGTTCAGTGTCCCGGTACACAGCACACGGCAGTTCAGTGTCACGGTACACATCACACGGCAGTTCAGTGTCACGGTACACAGCACACGACAGTTCAGTGTCCCGGTACACAACACACGGCAGTTCAGTGTCCCGGTACACAGCACACGGCAGTTCAGTGTAAGGATACACAGCACACGGCAGTTCAGTGTCACGGTACACAGCACACGGCAGTTCAGTGTCCCGGTACACAGCACACGGTAGTTCAGTGTAAGGATACACAGCACACGGCAGTTCAGTGTCACGGTACACAGCACCCGGCAGTTCAGTGTCACGGTACACAGCACACGACAGTTCAGTGTCACGGTACACAGCACACGGCAGTTCAGTGTAAGGATACACAGTTCACGGCAGTTCAGTGTCACGGTACACAGCACACGGCAGTTCAGTGTCACGGTACACAGCACACGGCAGTTCAGTGTCACGGTACACAACACACGGCAGTTCAGTGTCCCGGTACACAGCACACGGCAGTTCAGTGTAAGGATACACAGCACACGGCAGTTCAGTGTCACGGTACACAGCACACGACAGTTCAGTGTCACGGTACACAGCACACGGCAGTTCAGTGTAAGGATACACAGCACACGGCAGTTCAGTGTCACGGTACACAACACACGGCAGTTCAGTGTCACTGTACACAGCACACGACAGTTCAGTGTCACGGTACACAGCACACAGCAGTTCAGTGTCCCGGTACACAGCACACGGCAGTCCAGTGTCCCGGTACACAGCACACGGCAGTTCAGTGTAAGGATACACAGCACACGGCAGTTCAGTGTAAGGATACACAGCACACGGCAGTTCAGTGTCACGGTACACAGCACACGGAAGTTCAGTGTCACGGTACACAGCACACGGCAGTTCAGTGTAAGGATACACAGTACACGGCAGTTCAGTGTCACGGTACACAGCACACGGCAGTTCAGTGTAAGGATACACAGCACACGGCAGTTCAGTGTAAGGATACACAGCACACGGCAGTTCAGTGTCACGGTACACAGCACACGGCAGTTCAGTGTCACGGTATACAGCACACGGCAGTTCAGTGTCACGGTACACAGCACACAGCAGTTCAGTGTCACGGTACACAGCACACGGCAGTTCAGTGTCACGGTACACAGCACACGGCAGTTCAGTGTCCCGGTACACAGCACACGGCAGTTCAGTGTCACGGTACACAGCACACGGCAGTTCAGTGTCACGGTACACAGCACACGGCAGTTCAGTGTCACGGTACACAGCACACGGCAGTTCAGTGTAAGGATACACAGTACACGGCAGTTCAGTGTCACGGTACACAGCACACGGCAGTTCAGTGTCCCGGTACACAGCACACGGCAGTTCAGTGTTACAATACACAGCACACGGCAGTTCAGTGTAAGGATACACAGCACACGGCAGTTCAGTGTCACGGTACACATCACACGGCAGTTCGGTGTCACGGTACACAGCACACGGCAGTTCAGTGTCACGGTACACAGCACACGGCAGTTCAGTGTAAGGATACACAGCACACGGCAGTTCAGTGTAAGGATACACAGCACACGGCAGTTCAGTGCAAGGATACACAGCACACGGCAGTTCAGTGTTACAGTACACAGCACACGGCAGTTCAGTGTCCCGGTACACAGCACACAGCAGTTCAGTGTCCCGGTGCACAGCACACGGCAGTTCAGTGTCCCGGTACACAGCACACGGCAGTTCAGTGTAAGGATACACAGCACACGGCAGTTCAGTGTCACGGTACACCGCACACGGCAGTTCAGTGTCACGGTACACAGCACACGGCAGTTCAGTGTCACGGTACACAGCACACGGCAGTTCAGTGTAAGGATACACAGCACACAACAGTTCAGTGTCACGGTACACAGCACACGGCAGTTCAGTGTCACGGTACACAGCACACGGCAGTTCAGTGTCACGGTACACAGCACACGGCAGTTCAGTGTAAGGATACACAGCACACGACAGTTCAGTGTCACGGTACACAGCACACGGCAGTTCAGTGTCCCGGTACACAGCACACGTTCAGTGTAAGGATGTACAGCACACGGCAGTTCAGTGTCACGGTACACAGCACACGGCAGTTCAGTGTCACGGTACACAGCACACGGCAGTTCAGTGTCACGGTAAACAGCACACGGCAGTTCAGTGTCACGGTACACAGCACACGGCAGTTCAGTGTAGGGATACACAGCACACGACAGTTCAGTGTCACGGTACACAGCACACGGCAGTTCAGTGTCACGGTACACAGCACACGGCAGTTCAGTGTTACAGTACACAGCACACGACAGTTCAGTGTCACGGTACACAGCACACGACAGTTCAGTGTCACGGTACACAGCACACGGCAGTTCAGTGTAAGGATACACAGCACACGGCAGTTCAGTGTCCCGGTACACAGAACACGGCAGTTCAGTGTCCCGGTACACAGCACACGGCAGTTTAGTGTCACGGTACACAGCACACGGCAGTTCAGTGTAAGGATACACAGCACACGGCAGTTTAGTGTCACGGTACATAGCACACGGCAGTTCAGTGCAAGGATATACAGCACACGGCAGTTCAGTGTCACGGAACACAGCACACGACAGTTCAGTGTCACGGTACACAGCACACGGCAGTTCAGTGTCACGGTACACAGCGCACGACAGTTCAGTGTCCCGGTACACAGCACACGGCAGTTCAGTGTAAGGATACACAGCACACGGCAGTTCAGTGTAAGGATACACAGTACATGGCAGTTCAGTGTCCCGGTACACAGCACACGGCAGTTCAGTGTCACGGTACACAGCACACGGCAGTTCAGTGTCCCGGTACACAGCACACGGCAGTTCAGTGTAAGGATACACAGTACACGGCAGTTCAGTGCCACGGTACACAGCACACGGCAGTTCAGTGTCCCGGTACACATCACACGGCAGTTCAGTGTAAGGATACACAGCACACGGCAGTTCAGTGTCACGGTAAACAGCACACGACAGTCAGTGTCACGGTAAACAGCACACGACAGTTCAGTGTCACGGCACACAGCAAACGGCAGTTCAGTGTCACGGTACACAGCACACGGCAGTTCAGTGTCACGGTACACAGCACACGGCAGTTCAGTGTAAGGATACACATAACACGGCAGTTCAGTGTCACGGTACACATCACACGGCAGTTCAGTGTCACGGTACACAGCACACGGAAGTTCGGTGTCACGGTACACAGCACACGGCAGTTCAGTGTCACGGTGCACAGCACACGGCAGTTCAGTGTAAGGATACACAGCACACGGCAGTTCAGTGTTACAGTACACAGCACACGGCAGTTCAGTGTCCCGGTACACAGCACACAGCAGTTCAGTGTCCCGGTACACAGCACACGGCAGTTCAGTGTCCTGGTACACAGCACACGGCAGTTCAGTGTAAGGATACACAGCACACGGCAGTTCAGTGTCACGGTACACAGCACACGGCAGTTCAGTGTCACGGTACACAGCACACGGCAGTTCAGTGTCACGGTACACAGCACACGGCAGTTCAGTGTAAGGATACACAGCACACGGCAGTTCAGTGTAAGGATACACAGCACACGACAGTTCAGCGTCACGGTACACAGCACACGGCAGTTCAGTGTCACGGTACACAGCACACGGCAGTTCAGTGTCACGGTACACAGCACACGGCAGTTCAGTGTAAGGATACACAGCACACGACAGTTCAATGTCACGGTAAACAGCACACGACAGTTCAGTGTCACGGTGCACATCACACAGCAGTTCAGTGTCACGGTACACAGCACACGGCAGTTCAGTGTCACGGTACACAACACACGGCAGTTCAGTGTCACGGTAAACAGCACACAGCAGTTCAGTGTAAGGATACACAGCACACGGCAGTTCAGTGTTACAGTACACAGCACACGGCAGTTCAGTGTCACGGTACACAGCACACGGCAGTTCAGTGTCACGGTACACATCACACGGCAGTTCAGTGTAAGGATACACAGCACACAGCAGTTCAGTGTCACGGTACACAGCACACGGCAGTTCAGTGGCACGGTACACAGCACACGACAGTTCAGTGTCACGGTACACAGCACACGGCAGTTCAGTGTCACGGTACACAGCACACAGCAATTCAGTGTTACAGTACACAGTACACAGCACACGGCAGTTCAGTGTCACGGTACACAGCACACGGCAGTTCAGTGTCCCGGTACACAGCACACGGCAGTTCAGTGTCCCGGTACACAGCACACGGCAGTTCAGTGTCACGGTACACAGCACACGGCAGTTCAGTGTCACGGTACACAGCACACGACAGTTCAGTGTCCCGGTACACAGCACACGGCAGTTCAGTGTCACGGTACACAGCACACGGCAGTTCAGTGTCCCGGTACACAGCACACGGCAGTTCAGTGTAAGGATACACAACACACGGCAGTTCAGTGTCACGGTACACAGCACACGGCAGTGCAGTGTAAGGATACACAGCACACGACAGTTCAGTGTCCCGGTACACAGCACACGGCAGTTCAGTGTCACGGTACACAGCACACGGCAGTTCAGTGTTACGGTACACAGCAAACGATAGTTCAGTGTCACGGTACACAGCACACGGCAGTTCAGTGTAAGGATACACATCACACGGCAGTTCAGTGTAAGGATACACAGCACACGGCAGTTCAGTGTCACGGTACACAGCACACGGCAGTTCAGTGTTACGGTACACAGCACACGACAGTTCAGTATCACGGTACACAGCACACGGCATTTCAGTGTAAGGATACACAGCACACGGCAGTTCAGTGTCACGGTACACAGCACACGGCAGTTCAGTGTCCCGGTACACAGCACACGGCAGTTCAGTGTAAGGATATACAGCACACGGCAGTTCAGTGTCACGGTACACAGAACACGGCAGTTCAGTGTCACGGTACACAGCACACGGCAGTTCAGTGTCACGGTACACAGCAGTTCAGTGTCACGGTACACAGCACACGGCAGTCCAGTGTCACGGTACACAGCACACGGCAGTTCAGTGTCCCGGTACACAGCACACGGCAGTTCAGTGTCACGGTAAACAGCACACGGCAGTTCAGTGTAAGGATACACAGCACACGGCAGTTCAGTGTCCCGGTACACAGCACACGGCAGTTCAGTGTAAGGATACACAGCACACGACAGTTCAGTGTCACGGCACACAGCACACGGCAGTTCAGTGTCACGGTACACAGCACACGGCAGTTCAGTGTCACGGTACACAGCACACGGCAGTTCAGTGTTACAGTACACAGCACACGGCAGTTCAGTGTCCCGGTACACAGCACACGGCAGTTCAGTGTCACGGTAAACAGCACACGGCAGTTCAGTGTAAGGATACACAGCACACGGCAGTTCAGTGTCCCGGTACACAGCACACGGCAGTTCAGTGTAAGGATACACAGTACACGGCAGTTCAGTGTCCCGGTACACAGCACACGGCAGTTCAGTGTTACGGTACACAGCACACAGCAGTTCAGTGTTACAGTACACAGCACACGGCAGTTCAGTGTAAGGATACACAGCACACGGCAGTTCAGTGTCACGGTACACAGCACACGGCAGTTCAGTGTCCCGGTACACAGCACACGGCAGTTCAGTGTCACGGTACACAGCACACGGCAGTTCATTGTCACGGTACACAGCACACGGCAGTTCAGTGTCCCGGTACACAGCACACGGCAGTTCAGTGTAAGGATACACAGCACACGGCAGTTCAGTGTCACGGTACACAGCACACGACAGTTCAGTGTCCCGGTACACAGCACACGGCAGTTCAGTGTCACGGTACACAGCACACGGTAGTTCAGTGTCACGGTACACAGCAAACGACAGTTCAGTGTCACGGTACACAGCACATGGCAGTTCAGTGTAAGGATACACATCACACGGCAGTTCAGTGTAAGGATACACAGCACACGGCAGTTCAGTGTCACGGTACACAGCACACGGCAGTTCAGTGTCACAGTACAGCACACGGCAGTTCAGTGTCACGGTACACAACACACGGTAGTTCAGTGTCACGGTACACAGCACACGGCAGTTCAGTGTCACGGTACACAGCACACGGCAGTTCAGTGTCACGGTACACAGCACACGGCAGTTCAGTGTCACGGTACACAGCACACGACAGTTCAGTGTAAGGATACACAGCACACGACAGTCCAGTGTCACGGTACACATCACACGGCAGTTCTGTGTCACGGTACACAGCACACGGCAGTTCAGTGTCACGGTGCACAGCACACGGCAGTTCAGTGTCACGGTACACAGCACACGGCAGTTCAGTGTCACGGTACACAGCACACGGCAGTTCAATGTTACGATACACAGCACACGGCAGTTCAGTGTCCCGGTACACAGCACACGGCAGTTCAGTGTCACGGTGCACAGCACACGGCAGTTCAGTGTCACGGTACACAGCATACGGCAGTTCAGTGTCACGGTACACAGCACACGGCAGTTCAGTGTCACGGTGCACAGCACACGGCAGTTCAGTGTCACGGTACACAGCACACGGCAGTTGAGTGTAAGGATACACGGCTAGCTCTCACTCGGTTTCGAGGCACACAGCAATTTGGTGTTACGATTCACAGCAGTTTAGTATTACGATCTAAGTAATGGAATCACCAACACGGTGTCTAGTCCGAGTACATAACTAACTCGGCGCAGACGGTGATCGCACTGCTTTATATGTAGCTAACAGCTCCTTATGTGATTATCATCGTCCTAAGGACGAGTAACTACCAGCAAACACGGGAAGTTTTCGAAGTGCCCCCCAACGGCACTTCGTAAAGCTACCTTCGCACCTTGTCTCTATTCCTATCCACCAAATGAAACAGGGAATCATATATCGGAGGATATATTCAACAATATTCTCCGAGAGCCAGATTGTAATGCAAACTGAACCGAGCCATATAGCTGTTTCCAGCGGGATCCCTGAGCGCCAGGTGAACGCTCGCCACTGGGAACAGACCAGTTAATACCGCGATTGTCTACGATCGTGAACGCTCGCCACTGGGAACAGACCAGTTAATACCGCGATTGTCTACGATCGTGAACGCTCGCCACTGGGAACAGACCAGTTAATACCGCGATTGTCTACGATCGTGAATACCGAATGACGCCATCGGGCGAAATCACGTAGCGGCCTACCGGCCAAACTGCCGACTCGTGCCGCCCTTCTCTGCCGACCCGAGACGGAATCAGCGGCAGTAATGGCGCACGTGCGGTGAGCCGACCAAGCTACCGTTGCCATGGCGCTCCGGCAGCTAAAGCGGCGATTACCCGCGCCACTTGGCAGCATCGATTGCCGCCGGTGCGCTGCGTAGGCCGCGGCTGAGTGCCGCGACCTGCGGCCGACGGGTGTAGAGAGCACCCAGCCTGCCGCCCAAGTTATCCGCTGGTGGCAGATGTGTAGTGGCTGAATGAACGGATAGCTCCATCAGCATTCCCCTCCCCTTCAACGCTCAGTCATCCCCCGGTGGTAGATAAGAATTGCCAGCTAGCTCCGTCAGCACCCCCCCCCCCCCCCCCCGGTCCCTCGTGCCAGGCTGGGTCAGCGAACTCCCGCCCACCTTATGACCGTGCGTGCCGTGCGTGCCGTGCGTGCCGTGCGTGCCGTGCGTGCCGTGCCGCGCGTGCCGCGCGTGTCGTGCGTGCCGTGCGTGCCGTGCGTGCCGTGCGTGCCGCGCGTGCCGCGCGTGCCGTGCGTGCCGCGCGTGCCGCGCGTGCCGCGCGTGCCGCGCGTGCCGCGCGTGCCGTGCGTGCCGTGCGTGCCGTGCGTGCCGCGCGTGCCGTGCGTGCCGTGCGTGCCGTGCGTGCCGTGCGTGCCGTGCCGCGCGTGCCGCGCGTGCCGCGCGTGCCGTGCGTGCCGTGCGTGCCGCGCGTGCCGTGCGTGCCGCGCGTGCCGCGCGTGCCGTGCGTGCCGTGCGTGCCGTGCGTGCCGTGCGTGCCGTGCGTGCCGTGCGTGCCGCGCGTGCCGCGCGTGCCGTGCGTGCCGTGCGTGCCGCGCGTGCCGTGCGTGCCGTGCGTGCCGCGCGTGCCGTGCGTGCCGTGCGTGCCGTGCGTGCCGTGCGTGCCGTGCGTGCCGTGCGTGGCTTGCGTGGCGGACTGACTGACCCGGGGTCGCCGCTGGCGTGGCCGATCTTCTGCTGCGCCGCAGTGCTGAACACCACCGTGCCGTGGCCGTTCGCCTCGAAGTAGACGCCGATGTCGAAGTCGACGGCGCGGTGGTGCAGGTGCTTCACGCCGGTCGGAGTGCAGGCCACCGGGACGTGCTGTCGACACGAGACGGGGGAACACAGGCAGCGTGAGACAAGGGGGGGACATACCGGTCGGAGTGCAGGCCACCGGGACGTGCTGTCGACACGAGACGGGGGGACACAGGCAGCGTGAGACAATGGGGGGACACACGCACAACACCTACACATACACTGGCCAGACACTGACCATCAGTGTGGGGAGAGGGGGAGCACTGACGAAGGCTTTTATGACAGCAACGACTACTAAAACCTCACGTGAATGGTTGGCCAGTCATGGCAATCTTGTCTACGGACTGTCTAGCCAGTCAATCTCCCTGATCCAGAGGATTGCCGAGCCAGCCACAGACCGAGCCGTCGCCTCCCGTCAGCGTGGGCCCGGCTCCGGCTGGCCGAAGTCGGCTAGTGCATGTCTGCCGAGTGTGGGCCGATAGCTGCCACCATTGACAGCGTCGCTCGGGCCGGGTTAGGCCGCCAGACGCAGTGCCCTAGCATGTCCGCCGAGTATGGGCCGATAGCTGCCACCATTGACAGCGTCGCTCGGGCCCGGTTAGGCCGCCAGACGCAGTGTCCTAGCACATTTCGGTGGAAAACGACACCCTATAGATACTATTTGTCCACTCTTTTTCCCGAGTTTTACTGTGAATTTTCCACTCCTTATTTGTAAATGTATTGGATAATTGGAACCCTGATGCTGATTTATGGATGTAATGATAGGGACAGCCTGTGGAGGGAAAGACAGGTAAGAATTGACATGGTAATAGGGAATTCTGGTGAGCGGGTAATGGACTAGTTGCAGGTTACCTAACCTACTGGTTTGATGTATTTGATAACAAGAAAGGAATAAAAACAATATTGCCTAAGTGTGACTTTACTATAAATTCCTCCAATTTGTCAGTATTTTAAATAATTAAGTAGATTTACGTATTTCATAATTCTGCTCTCTGATTGGTCGTGACATCAGATGGTAATAGTTCAGGCGATCGAAGTTACCTGAGGTCTGGGTCTGGGTCTGGGTCTTTAGCAACTCGGTTGGCACATTTATTTTTAATATGGAGGTTCAACAGAAACATAAATAGCATACTTATCGCACGGAAATCAAAGCACGTGAAACGGAGAATTTAACCCGATGTCATTTCATTTGTAATCACGCGGCTTTACACAAACATACAACGAAAATTGTGAAATTCTACCTTGTCACCAAATCAATCATATTAACGGAAGTTCAAAAGCATTTTAACGGATCGCTACAGCCAAACGGATCATAGGGATGATCTAGATTTTTATCCATACAAGCTCTAGACCCGACAGAAACTATTCCAGAACAACATTGAGGGCACGGTCGCATTTTGCAAGTGGTTTCTGGGGCAGTGTTTCAGTGAGGGCAGCCTCCGGATCAGAGCCCTCTTGACTACTTCCTGTGGAGGTACCTACAAGAGTTATAGGTGTTTAAGAATAATCTCCAGACCAGGAAGCAACTAAAGAGAGCCGTGGGAGCTGCAGTGCGGGCCATCCCTTCCGACATATGCCCGTAATCAGTGGTGAGTCCGAGGCGGAGGGCAGAGCTGTGCCTCAGCCGAAACGGGGCCTATATCGAACATGTGCTGTAGAGGATATTACGATGACGCTTTGTGTTTTGAATGTGCACAGCATAAATCTCCACGAATTTCTGAGCAGTTTGGTGTGAACAGTAAATCAGAGGAAAACGCTTAACCGTTTTTATTTTCCACGGGAAACGCCGGGAAACGCCCTGCTTTTCCGGTGGCCGGCGGTTCACTATTGCCATCTGACGTCACAATATCAAGTGCTTTATAAATTATACACTTTTACATACAAATATCTCGCGAAATATGTATTTTTATGGAAAATGGTGTGTATCATGTCCATCAGCACATTTTCTTATTGTTTTGCAAACATTCACCAAACAACCCGCAACTAGTCCATTGGGTATTGATAAAGCCAAGCACATGTTTTTTGCTTGAATTTTCCACTCTTTATGCTTATTTTTAGCCAGAATTTCCCAAATGCAGCCAACCGGATACTGCCATAGCTGCACTAAGTGGCCACAATCGGACGACAAAGCACCGGCGGGCCCGCACAGAAACGGCCGCTTCCCGGGCTGCGCTGCCTGTCGGCCAAACACGCTGCCTGCCAGTGCGTCCGCCGGTCTGGGTCTGGGTCTGGGTCTGGGTCTGGGTCTAGGTCTAGGTCTGGGTCTGGGTCTGGGTCTGGGTCTGGGTCTGGGTCTGGGTCTGGGTCTGGGTCTGGGTCTGGGTCTGGGTCTGGGTCTGGGTCTGGGTCTGGGTCTGGGTCTGGGCCTGGGCCTGGGCCTGGGCCTGGGTCAAGAAGCCTGTTTGGCTGGGTCTGTACGTCTGACTCTGTTTGTCTGTCTATCTATCTATATATCTGTGTACGGACGGACCCAGTCCGTTCGTCAGGCTGAGCCGATACAATTAGCTTCTGAGTCCACCGACTGCGAGGGAGGACAGAAAGGAAACGAACTTAGCCGAGGCGGGGGAAAAAGAGTAGCGAGTGAGGAAAGACGGAAGGAAAGCGTACAGGGGAGAGCAGAGAGAGAGGAAATTGAAAACGCCAGACAAAGGCGAGGGCGGATAAGAAGAGAATGGAAGGGGAGTTATCAGCGGATGGGGAGGGGAGGGGAGGGGAGGGGAGGGGAGGGGAGGGGAGGGGAGGGGAGGGGAGGGGAGGGGAGGGGAGGGGAGGGGAGGGGAGGGGAGGGGAGGGGAGGGGAGGGGAGGGGAGGGGAGGGGAGGGGAGGGGAGGGGAGGAGAGGGGAGGGGAGGAGAGGGGAGGGGAGGGGAGGGGAGGGGAGGGGAGGGGAGGGGAGGGGAGGGGAGGGGAGGGGAGGGGAGGGGAGGGGAGGGGAGGGGAGGGGAGGGGAGGGGAGGGGAGGGGAGGGGAGGGGAGGGGAGGGGAGGGGAGGGGAGTCCGTCCCACAGCGGAGGCGATGCATTCAGTGCAGTCCTTACCAGCTGTTCGGTGATGTATTTGGTGGAGCTGCCGTTGGCGTAGGCCGTCTGGACCAGGCCGAGGTCCAGCTGCAGTCCGCTCTCCACCAGCAGCTGCTTCAGGTAGCCGGCCACTGACGAGGCAGAGGTGCGTTAGGGAGAGACATGGCAGACGGGCACGGAGCAGACAGACACCAGACAGACCAGGTACGCTGGTGCCGTAGGTACTAGGTACCAGACATGTGCCATCGCCAAAAATGGGATCCAAGATCCACAAGATCCCACGATAAAATGATCCTACAGGATCCAGGATCCAAAAAGATCCCATATCTTGAATCCTAGGGATCCTGGATCCCGGATCTTGTTTGTGATCTTGGCACATGTCACCACATGTAAATCTTACACCCTTCACATTGGGTGTGGGAGTTTTAAAGCATGAAAGACATGGATTCTTATATTGAAACACCACAAAAAGTGAAATATGCTCAAGCTTTGAAACAGGTGGGAACGAGAGCCCCATCAGTTATGAATTCAGGATGGACGGTTTTGGGTCTGGCTGAATTAGCTGGAACGGGATGGGCTGACAATGTGTCCTGTGAAGGGCTCTAGCCATGACCAAAAAATAGGATCCAAGATCCAAAAGATTCCCACACAAATAATTTTCCAGGACACACGAAAAATATCCACAGGATCCCACGATGAAAAAAATATAGGATCCAAGATCCACATGATCCAACGACAAAATGATCCTGCAGGATCCAGGATCCACCTAGATCCCATATCTTGGATCCTAGGGATCCTGGATCCCGGATCTTGTTTGGATCTTGGCACATGCCTGCTAGGAACAGACCGTCGGCAAATGTGTCACCTGGCCAGTATGTTGTAACGACACACGCATGCATACATCAGACGGACCTCGCCTGACCACCTGTCTACAGCGCCAGCAACAGAAACGCCGGCCGCCCAAGGTGGACATGGAGACGGCCGTAAACCGAGCTGCCGTGGGCTGGACGACATTCCAGTACTGTACTGACGCCAGCAGCAGTCGTTACACAGCAGATACATGGAGACGGCCGTAAACCGAGCTGCCGTGGGCTGGACGACATTCCAGTACTGTACTGACGCCAGCAGCCGTCGCTACACAGCAGATACATGGACGGGGGGCCGTAAACCGAGCTGCCGTGGGCTGGACGACATTCCAGTACTGTACTGACGCCAGCAGCCGTCGCTACACAGCAGATACATGGACGGGGGGCCGTAAACCGAGCTGCCGTGGGCTGGACGACATTCCAGTACTGTACTGACGCCAGCAGCCGTCGCTACACAGCAGATACATGGAGACGGCCGTAAACCGAGCTGCCGTGGGCTGGACGACGTTCCAGTACTGTACTGACGCCAGCAGTCGTCGCTACACAGCAGATACATGGAGACGGCCGTAAACCGAGCTGCCGTGGGCTGGACGACATTCCAGTACTGTACTGACGCCAGCAGCCGTCGTTACACAGCAGATACATGGAGACGGCCGTAAACCGAGCTGCCGTGGGCTGGACGACGTTCCAGTACTGTACTGACGCCAGCAGCCGTCGCTGCACAGCAGATACATGGACGGGGGGCCGTAAACCGAGCTGCCGTGGGCTGGATGACATTCCAGTACTGTACTGACGCCAGCAGCCGTCGCTACACAGCAGATACATGGAGACGGCCGTAAACCGAGCTGCCGTGGGCTGGACGACATTCCAGTACTGTACTGACGCCAGCAGCCGTCGCTACACAGCAGATACATGGAGACGGCCGTAAACCGAGCTGCCGTGGGCTGGACGACATTCCAGTACTGTACTGACGCCAGCAGCCGTCGCTACACAGCAGATACATGGAGACGGCCGTAAACCGAGCTGCCGTGGGCTGGACGACATTCCAGTACTGTACAGACGCCAGCAGCCGTCGCTACACAGCAGATACATGGACGGGGGGCCGTAAACCGAGCTGCCGTGGGCTGGACGACATTCCAGTACTGTACTGACGCCAGCAGCAGTCGTTACACAGCAGATACATGGAGACGGCCGTAAACCGAGCTGCCGCGGGCTGGACGACATTCCAGTACTGTACTGACGCCAGCAGCAGTCGTTACACAGCAGATACATGGAGACGGCCGTAAACCGAGCTGCCGTGGGCTGGACGACGTTCCAGTACTGTAATGACGCCAGCAGCCGTCGTTAGACAGCAGATACATGGAGACGGGCCGTAAACCGAGCTGCCGTGGGCTGGACGACATTCCAGTACTGTACTGACGCCAGCAGCAGTCGTTACACAGCAGATACATGGAGACGGCCGTAAACCGAGCTGCCGTGGGCTGGACGACGTTCCAGTACTGTACTGACGCCAGCAGCCGTCGCTACACAGCAGATACATGGACGGGGGGGGCGTAAACCGAGCTGCCGTGGGCTGGACGACATTCCAGTACTGTACTGACGCCAGCAGCCGTCGCTACACAGCAGATACATGGAGACGGCCGTAAACCGAGCTGCCGTGGGCTGGACGACATTCCAGTACTGTACTGACGCCAGCAGCCGTCGCTACACAGCAGATACATGGACGGGGGGCCGTAAACCGAGCTGCCGTGGGCTGGACGACATTCCAGTACTGTACTGACGCCAGCAGCCGTCGCTACACAGCAGATACATGGAGACGGCCGTAAACCGAGCTGCCGTGGGCTGGACGACATTCCAGTACTGTACTGACGCCAGCAGCCGTCGTTACACAGCAGATACATGGAGACGGCCGTAAACCGAGCTGCCGTGGGCTGGAGACATTCCAGTACTGTACTGACGCCAGCAGCCGTCGTTAGACAGCAGATACATGGTGTTCTGAACAGCTGTGGGACAGACGTCATGTGACAATGCCCTGGCGCCAGCAGCCGTTATAACACAGCAGTGACATCCCCACAGGGCCTGTGCCGTCACACACGTGCTGAGTAGTTGTGGGTCGTACCGCGTACGTCAGTTCGGCGCCGTACCGACCAGTGCAGCAGTCGTAACACAGCAGAAAACTGCCTCTGAAGTGGCCAGTGCACACTAGGGTTGGGAAGGAATATCGATAACTTTTATCGATAGTTGTTTTGATCGGTATTTAGCGTTTATCGATAAATTTGTCTCAATGTATCGATGAATTGCTTCAGCTACAAGAAGTACTAAATCTCAAAATGGTAATGATTTAAACCCGTCCGTCTCAAGTCTCAACTCAACGGTCGTTCAGTCGAGCGCGAAATGGTGGACCGTTTCGTGCGAGTGCGCCCGCCGCTGACCGATGTACTGGATGAGAAGTCTGTTCCATTCCACTTCACTGAGGCAGATTTCAGCGTGATAGCTGATCTTGTGGCGGGACTCAAGCCAGTGACAATGGCGGTATCGGCCCTCCGTGAACGAGGCTCTACGCTTCTCACGGCAGAGAGGGCCATCTCATCACAGAGTGTGAACGAGGCTCTACGCTTCTCACGGCAGAGAGGGGCCATCTCATCACAGAGTGTGAACGAGGCTCTACGCTTCTCACGGCAGAGGGGGGCCATCTCATCACAGAGTGTGAACGAGGCTCTACGCTTCTCACGGCAGAGGGGGGCCATCTCATCACAGAGTGTGAACGAGGCTCTACGCTTCTCACGGCAGAGGGGCCATCTCATCACAGAGTGTGAACGAGGCTCTACGCTTCTCACGGCAGAGGGGGGCCATCTCATCACAGAGTGTGAACGAGGCTCTACGCTTCTCACGGCAGAGGGGGGCCATCTCATCACAGAGTGTGAACGAGGCTCTACGCTTCTCACGGCAGAGAGGGCCATCTCATCACAGAGTGTGAACGAGGCTCTACGCTTCTCACGGCAGAGAGGTCATCTCATCACAGAGTGTGAACGAGGCTCTACGCTTCTCACGGCAGAGAGGTCATCTCATCACAGAGTGTGAACGAGGCTCTACGCTTCTCACGGCAGAGGAGGGGTCATCTCATCACAGAGACGCAACAGTCCGCTTGTTAAGTTGTTTAGATACCTCACCACAGGAGAAGTGCTGGGCGCAGATTACCGTGACACCGTGGGGTCTCAGCGATCTAACAGGATCAACCTGCAGTCGACAGCAAACAAAGCTTCTGGTGAGGCTTATGAAGGACGAGGGATACAAGAAGACGCAGATCTGAAGAAGAAGAAAAAATGAGCGCATTCGAATCATCCGGATGTTTGTCGGAGAATCTCGACTTGCTGTACCAGTCACTACGAACTGTTCAGCACACAGGCGTTGAGCCGGAGAGGGCGTTCTCGGCGGCTGGCCTCTTCCTGGCAAAGCTGCCAGTCGCGCATGAGCGACCAGGTTTTCGATGCGCTGTGGTTTCTGAAGGCATATTTTAAGTGTTGTGGGGATTTGTAGTACAGATATACGTGACAATGCAATATACACGTTGTATCGATACATGTATCGATCGATCGAGAAATAGCAAAACATTATCGTGTATGGATACAATTCAAAAGTTCTATCGATTCCCAACCCTAGTGCACACGCATCATAACAATGACGCCAGACCGAACACCGACGGCTGTGGAAGTACCAACTGCAATGGGCCGCATTGAGTACTGACTGCACCTTGATGGCATAACCAGGTATTCCTGACCGCACCAGGCTATACCGACCCTACATACATAGCCGTGCCGACACCGCCGGGTCGTCCGGTGGAGTGGTGGCTGGTCACAGAGAAATCCCTGTCCCTATTCATCCCCCTGGCCGCCTGTGGGGCTGCGGAGGAGGCCCTCACGCTGCCGAGGCGGAGGAGGCAGCGTCGCCCGGTGACTGGTACCCAACCAACCCGACCCGACCCGAGCCGAGCCGAGCCGAGCCGACCCCGACCCGACCCCGACCCGACCCGACCCGACCCGACCCGACCCGACCCAACCCAACCCAACCCGACCCGACCCGACCCGACCCGACCCGACCCGACCCGACCCGACCCGACCCGACCCGACCCGACCCGACCCGACCCGACCCCAGCCCGGCCGTCTATTCAGGGCGTCTCAGCGACCCGACCCGGCAGAGCGGCCGGCCGTCTGCAGAGTGTAGACGGTCCGCTGCACCGGCGGCACGGCCGGCGTCCGACAGCCGACCGCACTAAAGCCGCGCCACCACTGCGACGCACTCGTAAACCGCACCATTCGGCCGCGCCGATACCGCTGCCGCGCCACTTTAACAGCCGCCGCGGAGCGCCGCGGCGGCACGCAGCCGTCTGAGGCGCGTGCATCGTAACTCGGCAATACGGTCCGTTAGCCGGGCCACACGCCGCACAACACAGTCATTAGCCGGCCATACGATGCAGCGCCACACTGGGTGTCTACGGCGACCTGTCTCTGATGGAGAATTATGGCCGCCGTCTCAGAGGAAACCCACGCAAGCTTAAAATGATTACGGAATAACGCCAGAAGTTAGGTTTCGTTAAAGGAAATGTTTCACCTTTGTATTGGTTTTGAACTGACATAGCCATTATCTTTGGCCGTTATTGAAATGTATAAATTACTCAAACCATTTTCCCAAAAACGTAACCGTTTTTAAGCAATTTAATTTCGAAATTGCAAAAGGGGGTCTATATGCAAGTGCCGCCGTTGATTGGCCGGCCGCCACTTCAACGACAGACACTTCAAGATTGTTGGTCCTGGGAGAAAAACGACTTGTATTTCTCGAACTTTGGCTGGATTACCCGCTGCGAGTACGATGTAAACAACGCGATAGGTTGCGGTCCAAGTTGAAGTTTTTCGCGTTGTTTGAAGTCTTAATTAAGGCGGCCGCACACTAGGCCATTCGGCGCGCGGAGGTCGCGATATCGCTGCGACTTTCCGCGCATCTTTAGCGACTTTCCGCCTTCGCGTCAGCCGAAACGTCAAAAATCGCGGACGAATGTCGTCGGCCGGCCATCTGCGGCCCGGCGGAAAAAAACTGATTCGAACGAGCTTTTTTCCGCGACTGAACACCGCGGAGCCGCGGACAACAAAATTGATCAGGCTAACTGGCGAATCTATGCAAGACAGAGGTACAACTTTTGCACAGCATGCTCTTGCCGCTGTGAAATTTATTATGTAAAAGTTTCGTGGTTCTAAACTTACATCTTCGTCGAAAAATGGCTATCATTAATTTACCTTGGGACAGGCTGTAGACACAGGTTGCGACATGCTGTAGGTCGGCGGGGCGGAATCTCGCGAGCAGACAGCGCCGAAACCGCCGGAACAAGGACGATATTCCGCGGTATCGCCGCGATTTTCCGAGGCGGAATTTCGCAGTGACATGGGCCGCCGAATGCGTAGTGTGCGGCCGCCGTTAGTTATGGATTGATTGTTTTTTTAATAAATATCGAGCTATCGCAATGTTCGCACTCGTCATTGTGTTCTGTGCGGGAGAAGACCCAGTTCCACAGTGTTTGTGTTCAAGTCGCCAGAATTGTCTGAAACGATTGTGCCATATATTTGGCAGCGTAAAGGTTTTCTCTATAGCTCTCTATAGCTCAATAATGAAGTCATCATCCAAAATTTAACAACTTAATTTGTATAAAGTTAGGTGACTTTTCGAGAGAAAAAAAATATCACCATCGTTTTCAGCAGCACTTATTGCATATTTTCGACTACAACCAGCATATATTTGACAATTTCAGAAAGGTGAACCATTCCCTTTAAAGGAAATAGTTCACCTTCGGAAATTTTTCAGAACACGATTGTATTATGTTTTAATACAGTTTCTTTCTTTCTGTTTAAAAATGGTCCTACATCGCGCCAATTCAGGACAGAAGGTTGTAAATTATTGATTTTATGGTGCGCGTTATTGGTCTGCGCATGCTCCATGGCAGTGCTGGCACTTTCAGACGGTACGGTACATCATATATGCGCCGTATTCCTTCGCCAAAAAGTCAAATATCTTCGGCTGGAGTCTTTTCAGCCAAGAAAAGTTCCAGATAAGGATTTCTCAACACGGGCTACAAAACTGCTATTTCAGTTCAAAACCCATGTTGAAGGTGAACTATTTCCTTTAAAGGGAAATAATGACCTTTTTCCACAAAAATGGAGTTAGCACTTGAAATCGCCAGACGAGACCAAAATATATTGTAAATTCATCACATTTTGCATGAAAACTTTCCTACCGAAAGATATTTCAAGTTAAAGTTGATAAGCGTTCCACACTTTGAACGACCGGTACTTGCAAGTACTTTTGGTCCTCATCAAACTGCGGGCTTTTCCCGTATTGTTTTTTTACGCAATGGAGTGGAAAATATATTGTGCGTTCTGCTTGTTGTGATTATATGCCCGGCGATCTTCTAAAACTAACAGCGATTGGAAAAAGTGGCAATAAAATCGGAAGCTCATCGATGCACATCAACGGCGGCATAGTTAGTGGTTGCGACCCTCAATTTTTGAAAATAAATTCATTTGTTTTCAACATTAGGAGTATTGTATAATTTGTCTGTGGCTGTATATAACACTATGCTTTATATTATCATGAAAAATAATAATTTTTCCCCCAAAAAATAACAAACAATAACACAAAACTGGCAATTAAATCGGAAGCTCATCGATGCACATCGACGGCGACCTATTTAGCGTCGGCGATTTGTTTGCAAAGCATTGTCATGCTTCTCGGCGCACTTAACCATTGTGGCGAGTTGTTGCTAGTAGCGCTTTCGTTCTCCATGGCAACCAGGCGTGAGCCAATAAAAAGCCAGAACGTATTCCCTTTCTGGCTTTTGATTGGCTGACGCCTGGTTGCCATGGAGAACGAAAGCGCTACTAGCGTGTGTCCGAGCAGCGCTCAGTTTGGTCGGAAATGTCACAGAGCCTCCAAAAATGCCGCAATCGATGTGAACAATGGTAGGGAAGGGCGAATTTGTCAATGACCTTCATGAAGTACACAAGGTACTTGTTTTTTTATTTTTCCCAAACTTACAACTTCGAATTTGGGAATAATTTTATTTAATTCTTAAATTTAAATAAAATAATTTTAAAACCATAGCGGGTAGCCTAAGAAATTGTTGCTAACAAAATAAAAAGGTCATTATTTCCTTTATATTGGTTAGTGCTTGTGCGAGGAACATATTGTATAGGCAAATTATAATTAGTTTTATCATTTATGACCTCTTCCTCGAAATTAAAATATAATAGTACCAAAAAACGTTATATTAATATTTCGATCACAGATCTTCATCAGAAATTATACATTACCAAAACGACAGTAATCGTATTATTGTCGTTTTGGTAATGTATAATTTCTGATGAAGATCTGTGATCGAAATATTAATATAACGTTTTTTGGTCATTATTTCCCTTTAAAGGGAGGGAGGAATGGTGCACCTGATGGGATTCGGGAGGACCAAGTGGGTCACCTTGAAAGTTGTCTTGATATTTGGCTATACGGGGTATTTCGAGCTGGAAAAAACGAATATGGCATTTGTTTGGACGATAGATGAATATCCGTCGAAAAATGGGCATATTTGTATTTTCTCCTTCATGGCCATAAAAACTTCCTGACAATTATGACGCCATGCATATGGTAGCTTGGATATGGAAACTATTGCACACATAACGACGGACTTTAGGCATATATACGCAGGCTGCTTGTAACGTAAACAACCGTTGTGAGAACCCGAAACAAGTTTCGGGGAAATTAAACTTCTTCTTCTAAAAGGGGCCCACTAGTCCTGTGTCGAGAGTACCTTAGCGTAGCGAGGTAATTATTTCACCACAACCCGTTCTTCGATCTGCTCTACAAATCTGCTATCTCAGTTCAAAACCCCATGTTGAAGGTGAACTATCCCCTTTAACCCGCGAGTTACTAGGGGGGGGGGGGGGGCAGCGTTGGATTTATCGGTACCTGGGAGCCGGGTAAATAAAAGCTGATGTGGGGTTACTCCCGTTGTGGCCTCAGCCCTACAGGTCCTGTCAGTGTCGGGGCTCGCCACTGTCCCGTGATTCAGTCGAGATGCAAGTTAAAGGAAACAATTCACCTTTAACATGGGGTTTTGAACTGAGATAGCAGTTTTGTAGCCCGTGTTAAATTAGCCATCCATTTCACTTTCCACGGCTGAAAGACCTATAGCCCAATATATTTGATTTGGTATACGTAGGGATGCGGTGCCGGCGAAAGAATGCCAGGAATGCGGTGCTGGGAGCAGGGGCGTAAGAACTATGTTAAAGTTGGGGGGGGGGGGGGGGGCAGGAGGCATTCTGAAGTCGATTATTTCCATGCAACGCCCATAGGCGTAATGTTAAAATCAAAAAAGTGGGGGGGGCGCCTGCCCCCCCCCCTGTTCCTACGCCTATGGCTGGGAGACACCTGGGCAAAGGCTTCTAGTCAGCCAATCACCTTGCAGTTTGCACGTAGCGTTCATTGACGCGGTTGTCATGGTTACCATAGTTCGAGCGTGTTCTACTTTAAATCTGATTGGCTGAGACATTGTTTTCATCCGCGTGATGGGAGGAGCTAGATTCAATACGCATGCATATAGTTTTGATGAAATTTTAATCATTTGCGACCTTGCGTGAAAAATTGACATGTTTGGTGGCCATTTCTGGGAAGATGAAAAGAAATTGTAATGCAGTATTTAATAAAACATGCTATCACAAGTTTTCCGAAGGTAACTATTTCCTTTAAGTAAATTGATTATGTATGTTTTGAACCTCATAACCTTCATCATTTACATTGGTGAGTAAATATAATGTTGTATTTGTTTATAACTAGGATTTGGATATTCTATTGAAGTTACTTTTCCTAATATTTGTGTATTCTGGAGTCCAGAATATGCGTCAAATGTGCATGAAGTTTGCATTCTAACTGAGACATGCGGTGAAATCGCGCCCCGGTCATTATCTGGACCCGAAGGGCTAAGGTCAGGACGGAGTTAACTCACTGCGGAGAACACAATGTTTGGGTCCGACGGGACCAGAAAGCGGCCAGAATTCCAACGTTGGGAGGGGGGCTATCCCCCCTCCGTTATTTTGCAATATATACTAAACAAACAACAGTATCGTCACCAAACTTTCAGTACCCTCTCTCACATTAATTTTACACATGTTGGCCAAAGGAAAAAGATGAGGTTATGATAGGTCAACCAGGAATGACGTCAGAGTGACGTCATGTTCTGCAGTTTTTGTTGAAAAATAAGGGTTTGCGAAAAACGCTGTCAAAAGTACTTTTTTAAAGATAAATTAAATTGCCATATATAAAATGACTGACAATAGACTCGGCTATTAAACCACTATCTCGGATTTTCGAGTTTTATTGAAATCCAAAACTTTGAGAAATCCAAAGACAAAAAAAGTTTTTGCAATATTAGAAAAAAATATCCCAAAACCGGAATTGTGATCGAGACGTGTCCGGTGAATGTGTGCACCAAGTTTGAAGTCGATATCTTCAAAGATAACTGACATAACTTTTCAAAGACAGAAATCGACCACCCTCACAGCACTACCTACCATACATACCCATGCATTTCCATTTTGCCTTGTACTTCGATTTCTATGGAACAAACAATGTTCTGAGGTATTTTGTCACGTTCTAAACGAGAAACGAACCCATAAACGTGTATTACAACGCCTACTGACCGTAATCGGCAGTTTGACCTCGTGACCTCGGATGACCTTGATCTGACCCAAGGTCATCCAAAGCTTAGAGTGGTACTTAGAAGTGTCAGACACACGAATCATACCGATTTATTGACTGCTTATGCGTTTAAAATCGTTATTTTGTGCGCCAATTGTATCTACCGAGACTAGTGGTGCCAGTTTCAGAAAATATTCGTCCAATGTCAGCCCGATGTCCAAGACCATGGTCAGCTGTCCGTCCAAAACCCTCCAAAAATAATTATTTGTCCGAAATTTGTCCGAAAGCAGAAAAAGTGTTTGATATGAAAATTAATTACCCAATTAGCACACTTTCTTTTTTAAATAAAAAAGTAACTAAGTGATTTTCGCGACAAGCCATCCTTGGGCATTGGATGTCCGAAAATGGCCAAAGAAATATGCTTATGTCCGTCCGAAAACCGAATCGGTCTTCGGACAAATTTGGAATTCCGAAAATAATTGCACCGATTGGCACAACTAACCGAGACCTTCATGGCACGGTCAAACATTTCGTCTTTGACCTTACCTGTGACGTCATCGGTGACCCCCAGGGCAACACAAATGAGTTTCCCTCAACAAGTTTGTCAGGGCTATCGAATGCCGTTTGAATTTTTAAAATCGGTCCAGTAGTTCCGGAGATCCGAGGGGGAATAGCCCCCCCCCCCCCTCTCCCCAGTATGGCAAATTATGGATTTTTTATGGAATTATGGAAAATACCCCAGTAACTGCCGGGTTAAGCAATGAAGACAGTTCATCATGTAGATGAGTTGGTGAGAATGTTTGCCCTGAATTGCCCGTATTTACAAAGTGAGTTTCAACTTCTCAGCTAAGCTACACAGTGACTGGGTAGTGGTGGTGGCCGAAATCCAAGTCAGGTCACGCATATGGGAGGCGCACATAGTGGCGTGAATTCGTGTGTGTACTGCATTCGCCGCCAACAGCGCCCTGGGGACTCTGGGAATTACTCGCACGAGGAAGGGCCGCACATTAACATGTAGGTAGCATGGAAAATGTATATACGCGAACAACGCCACGAATACAAATGAAAGTAACAATAGCTAACGCCCACGACTCACTTAAAATGACATGGCCAACTGTACAGGAAATGTTTGGCTCCCTTATTGTCGCAATGTCCCCAATTACTTTATCCAGTCTCTGGGCCACGAAACTCGCTTTACAAGATGAGCCATTAGCCATACATACAACAGCATGATTAATGTGCACGAAGGTGGGCGAGCGAAGACTGGCCCCAAAATCACAGGAAATATTCGAAGGAAACCACCAGCGTTTGGTGCTATATCGGTCACTGAAACATCAGTGCCTTATAACACGGCCGCGGGCTAGGTACGTCATAAAAGTATATAATGATTAGCCGGCAGGTGCCTTATCGTGTCGGTTTCGTCGCCTGTGAAATATTGCGCCTGTTACCGGTCCCCTGCCTCAGCTGTTATCGCGCCGTAAATAGCACATCCCGAGTTTATCACTTCCGACCGATATAGTACGGCTCGGGGTTTTCTGTCGGCGGACGGGCAGACGGACCTCAGCAGACACATCGCTCTCAGCTCTGAGCGGCTGCGTCTTGCTGTGCAGTTCTGCCGCCGGCAATGCAGGCGGAATGAGATAACAGCGGACAGACTCGATACTCCAGTGACGTCACACGCTGTCAGAAGCTGGCTGGCTGCTGACAGCAGCAGTAGCTGCAGTTGAGATAACAGCGGACAGACTCGATGCTCCAGTGACGTCACACGCTGTCAGAAGCTGGCTGGCTGCTGACAGCAGCAGTAGCTGCAGTTGAGATAACAGCGGACAGACTCGATGCTCCAGTGACGTCACACGCTGTCAGAAGCTGGCTGGCTGCTGACAGCAGCAGTAGCTGCAGTTGAGATAACAGCGGACAGACTCGATGCTCCAGTGACGTCACACGCTGTCAGAAGCTGGCTGGCTGCTGACAGCAGCAGTAGCTGCAGTTGAGATAACAGCGGACAGACTCGATGCTCCAGTGACGTCACACGCTGTCAGAAGCTGGCTGGCTGCTGATAGCAGCAGCAGCTGCAGTAAGTGGCTGGGAGCAGCGGACAGACTCGATGCTCCAGTGACGTCACACGCTGTCAGAAGCTGGCTGGCTGCTGATAGCAGCAGCAGCTGCAGTAAGTGGCTGGGAGCAGCGGACAGACTCGATGCTCCAGTGACGTCACACGCTGTCAGAAGCTGGCTGGCTGCTGACAGCAGCAGTAGCTGCAGTAAGTGGCTGGGAGCAGCATGGCAATCACATTTCAGTCAGATGCCACTTCATTTGTCGATTCTAATTCCTAAAGAAACTATCAAAGTATAAATGGTGCCTGGCAACAGACACCATTAAGAGTACACATAGGCATATGGAATCAAATATAAGTAATTATGAAATAGTTTACGTTTATAAGTAGTACGTCGACTTATAACATACAGCCACTGATCGAATTAAAATGATTCAGAACTTCCCATCACACCTCAGAATGTGCAGGACTTCCTGGTGGTACTGCCAGCGTTCATTCGGTGCCGAGCATTGTAATCTGCCGTACCGTTCGTCCTCTGCCTCCCACCACTATCAGCCAGCCTGGCCAGAGGCGGTGGATATATCACTGTGACGAGACCCGGTCCCGGCGCGGCCGACTGTGCTCCCATTCCAACCCCACGGAGCGATGTAGCTGACCTACGAACTGCACCGCACAGCGGCAAACACGAACACTGAACAGGCCACACAGCGCGGAGTGAGCGGCCGGGACTCCGAGCGCCAGACACCCCAGCGAGTGTGCACTCCCTGATCAGACAGCTCGCTGCCGCCACCCCAGCCCAGAGTGGTGGAGTCGGCCTGCCTGCTCCCAATAGTCTGACCCGGATGGGGGCAGTATAATCATTACAGCCACGGCGCCCTAGAGCCGAAATCATGCTAACCGAGCGTGCCTCTGCACCCGAGAATAAGCGGCGGTCAGTGCAGTACACAGCTATGACCCAGCTGTAAATCTGTTCAGCCGGCGCCGCATGACCAGCTGGCAATCGACATATGAACCACGCAACTACTAATCACGGTCTAATCATTTAGTCAATAGATACCGACGCTCTGCATTGGCTAGAATTGCTGCATTTTAGCACAACAGGATGGCTAACGCCAAGATAGTAAGACGAGCATTTCCCAAGCATTTCTTCAGCATTTCCCGAAAATCCTGGCAGTCCACAATGCAAAGCCCAAGCACGCCATAAATCCGTAACGCTATCCGAGCTGAATGCCATTCATCAAGTAAACGACTATGAGCTTCCCCATTTCCCCCACATTCAACATCAACATCGACCTCCTCCCTGACCACCCCTTCCTCCTCTGACCACCCGTCCCCTGCCCCCACTGACCGAGCGTGGCGACCCCCCCCCCCCCCCCCTTGACCACCCCTTCCTCCTCTGACTACCCGTCCCCTGCCCCCCCTGACCACCCCTTCCTCCTTTGACCACCCGTCCCCTGCCCCCCCCCCCCCCTGACCACCCCTTCCTCCTCTGACCACCCGTCCCCTGCCCCCCCCCCCCTGACCACCCCTTCCTCCTCTGACCACCCGTCCCCTGCCCCCCTGACCACCCCTTCCTCCTGTGACCACCCGTCCCCCCCCCCCCTCCCCCTGACCACCCCTTCCTCCTGTGACCACCCGTCCCTTGCCCCCACTGACCACCCCTTCCTCCTGTGACTACCCGTCCCCTGCCCCCACTGACCACCCCTCCCTCCTGTGACCACCCGTCCCCTGCCCCCACTGACCGAGCGTGGCGATCCTGTCTCCGTCCAGCATGTGGAACTGCTGCGCTCCGTCCCCTGCCCCACTGACCGAGCGTGGCGATCCTGTCTCCGTCCAGCATGTGGAACTGCTGCGCTCCGTCCCCTGCCCCACTGACCGAGCGTGGCGATCCTGTCTCCGTCCAGCATGTGGAACTGCTGCGCTCCGTCCCCTGTCCCACTGACCGAGCGTGGCGATCCTGTCTCCGTCCAGCATGTGGAACTGCTGCGCTCCGTCCCCTGTCCCACTGACCGAGCGTGGCGATCCTGTCTCCGTCCAGCATGTGGAACTGCTGCGCTCCGTCCCCTGTCCCACTGACCGAGCGTGGCGATCCTGTCTCCGTCCAGCATGTGGAACTGCTGCGCTCCGTCCCCTGTCCCACTGACCGAGCGTGGCGATCCTGTCTCCGTCCAGCATGTGGAACTGCTGCGCTCCGTCCCCTGCCCCACTGACCGAGCGTGGCGATCCTGTCTCCGTCCAGCATGTGGAACTGCTGCGCTCCGTCCCCTGCCCCACTGACCGAGCGTGGCGATCCTGTCTCCGTCCAGCATGTGGAACTGCTGCGCTCCGTCCCCTGCCCCACTGACCGAGCGTGGCGATCCTGTCCCCGTCCAGCATGTGGAACTGCTGCGCTCCGTCCCCTGCCCCACTGACCGAGCGTGGCGATCCTGTCCCCGTCCAGCATGTGGAACTGCTGCGCTCCGTCCCCTGTCCCACTGACCGAGCGTGGCGATCCTGTCTCCGTCCAGCATGTGGAACTGCTGCGCTCCGTCCCCTGCCCCACTGACCGAGCGTGGCGATCCTGTCTCCGTCCAGCATGTGGAACTGCTGCGCTCCGTCCCCTGCCCCACTGACCGAGCGTGGCGATCCTGTCCCCGTCCAGCATGTGGAACTGCTGCGCTCCGTCCCCTGCCCCACTGACCGAGCGTGGCGATCCTGTCCCCGTCCAGCATGTGGAACTGCTGCGCTCCGTCCCCTGTCCCACTGACCGAGCGTGGCGATCCTGTCTCCGTCCAGCATGTGGAACTGCTGCGCTCCGTCCCCTGTCCCACTGACCGAGCGTGGCGATCCTGTCTCCGTCCAGCATGTGGAACTGCTGCGCTCCGTCCACGTAGAAGTAGATGATGCGGTCTGCGTCGCCGTCCACCGAGATGCAGCGAGCGTCGGCAGCCAGCGAGACGCCCTCGGCCGGCCGCTGCTGCACCTTCACAAAGTCGGCGCCGCACTGCCGGAACGGTCGGCAAGGTCGCCATCAGGCCTACTTCGTGATACGACACGGATAGATACAGCTCAGACCAGATGGTCCAGGAGAGGACAGCTCAGACCAGATGGTCGTCCAGGAGAGGACAGCTCAGACCAGATGGTCGTCCAGGAGAGGACAGCTCAGACCAGATGGTCGTCCAGGAGAGGACAGCTCAGAACAGATGGTCGTCCAGGAGAGGACAGCTCAGACCAGATGTGGTCGTCCAGGAGAGGACAGCTCAGACCAGATGGTCGTCCAGGAGAGGACAGCTCAACCAGATGGTCGTCCAGGAGAGGACAGCTCAGACCAGATGGTCGTCTAGGAGAAGACAGCTCAGACCAGATGGTCCAGGAGAGGACAGTCCAGACCAGATGGTCCGGGAGAGGACAGTCCAGACCAGATGGTCCAGGAGAGGACAGCTCAGACCAGATGGTCGTCCAGGAGAGGACAGTCCAGACCAGATGGTCGTCCAGGAGAGGACAGCTCAGACCAGATGGTCGTCCAGGAGAGGACAGTCCAGACCAGATGGTCCAGGAGAGGACAGCTCAGACCAGATGGTCGTCCAGGAGATGATAGCTCAGACCAGATGGTCGTCCAAGAGAGGACAGCTCAGACCAGATGGTCCAGGAGAGGACAGCTCAGACCAGATGGTCGTCCAGGAGAGGACAGCTCAGACCAGATGGTCGTCCAGGAGAGGACAGCTCAGACCAGATGGTCCAGGAGGGGACAGCTCAGACCAGATGGTCCAGGAGAGGACAGCTCAGACCAGATGGTCGTCCAGGAGAGGACAGCTCAGACCAGATGGTCGTCCAGGAGAGGACAGCTCAGACCAGATGGTCCAGGAGAGGACAGCTCAGACCAGATGGTCCAGGACAGGACAGCTCAGACCAGATGGTCGTCCAGGAGAGGACAGCTCAGACCAGATGGTCTCCAGGAGAGGACAGCTCAGACCAGATGGTCGTCCAGGAGAGGACAGCTCAGACCAGATGGTCGTCCAGGAGAGGACAGCTCAGACCAGGTGGTCGTCCAGGAGAGGACAGCTCAGACCAGGTGGTCGTCCAGGAGAGGACAGCTTAGACCAGATGGTCGTCCAGGAGAGGACAGCTCAGACCAGGTGGTCGTCCAGAAGAGGACAGCTCAGACCAGGTGGTCGTCCAGGAGAGGACAGCTCAGACCAGATGGTCGTCCAGGAGAGGACACCTCAGACCAGATGGTCGTCTAGGAGAGGACAGCTCAGACCAGATGGTCGTCCAGGAGAGGACAGCTCAGACCAGATGGTCGTCCAAGAGAGGACAGTCCAGACCAGATGGTCGTCCAGGAGAGGACAGCTCAGACCAGATGGTCGTCCAGGAGAGGGCAGCTCAGACCAGATGGTCGTCCAGGAGAGGACAGCTCAGACCAGGTGGTCGTCCAGGAGAGGACAGCTCAGACCAGGTGGTCGTCCAGGAGAGGACAGCTCAGACCAGGTGGTCGTCCAGGAGAGGACAGCTCAGACCAGATGATCGTCCAGGAGAGGACAGCTCAGACCAGATGGTCGTCCAGGAGAGGACAGCTCAGACCAGATGGTCGTCCAGGAGAGGACAGCTCAGACCAGATGGTCGTCCAGGAGATGACAGCTCAGACCAGATGGTCGTCCAGGAGAGGACAGCTCAGACCAGATGGTCGTCCAGGAGAGGACAGTCCAGACCAGATGGTCGTCCAGGAGAGGACAGCTCAGACCAGATGGTCGTCCAGGAGAGGACAGCTCAGACCAGATGGTCGTCCAGGAGAGGACAGCTCAGACCAGATGGTCGTCCAGGAGAGGACAGCTCAGACCAGGTGGTCGTCCAGGAGAGGACAGCTCAGACCAGATGGTCGTCCAGGAGAGGACAGCTCAGACCAGATGGTCGTCCAGGAGAGGACAGCTCAGACAAGATGGTCGTCCAGGAGAGGACAGCTCAGACCAGATGGTCGTCCAGGAGAGGACAGTCCAGACCAGATGGTCGTCCAGGAGAGGACAGCTCAGACCAGATGGTCGTCCAGGAGAGGACAGCTCAGACCAGATGGTCGTCCAGGAGAGGACAGTCCAGACCAGATGGTCGTCCAGGAGAGGACAGCTCAGACCAGATGGTCGTCCAGGAGAGGACAGTACAGACCAGATGGTCGTCCAGGAGAGGACAGTACAGACCAGATGGTCCAGGAGAGGACAGTACAGACCAGATGGTCGGGGAGATGACAGTACAGACCATATGGTCGTCCAGGAGAGGCCAGTCCAGACCAGATGGTCCAGGAGAGGACAGTCCAGACCAGATGGTCCAGGAGAGGCCAGTCCAGACCAGATGGTCCAGGAGAGGACAGTACAGACCAGATGGTCGTCCAGGAGAGGACAGTCCAGACCAGATGGTCCAGGAGAGGACAGTCCAGACCAGATGGTCCAGGAGAGGACAGTACAGACCAGATGGTCCAGGAGAGGACAGTACAGATCAGATGGTCCAGGAGAGGACAGTACAGACCAGATGGTCCAGGAGAGGACAGTACAGGCCAGATGGTCCAGGAGAGGACAGTACAGGCCAGATGGTCCAGGAGAGGACAGTACAGACCAGATGGTCCAGGAGAGGACAGTGCAGACCAGATGGTCCAGGAGAGGACAGTACAGATCAGATGGTCCGGGAGATGACAGTACAGACCATATGGTCCAGGAGAGGACAGTACAGACCAGATGGTCGTCCAGGAGAGGACAGTCCAGACCAGATGGTCCAGGAGAGGACAGTCCAGATCAGATGGTCCAGGAGAGGACAGTACAGACCAGATGGTCGTCCAGGAGAGGACAGTACAGACCAGATGGTCGTCCAGGAGAGGACAGTCCAGACCATATGGTCCAGGAGAGGACAGTACAGACCAGATGGTCGTCGAGGAGAGGACAGTCCAGACCAGATGGTCCAGGAGAGGACAGTCCAGACCAGATGGTCCAGGAGAGGACAGTACAGACCAGATGGTCGTCCAGGAGAGGACAGTCCAGACCATATGGTCCAGGAGAAGACAGTACAGACCAGATGGTCGTCCAGGAGAGGACAGTCCATACCAGATGGTCCAGGAGAGGACAGTCCAGACCAGATGGTCCAGGAGAGGACAGTTCAGACCAGATGGTCCAGGAGAGGACAGTACAGACCAGATGGTCCAGGAGAGGACAGTACAGACCAGATGGTCCAGGAGAGGACAGTACAGACCAGATGGTCCAGGAGAGGACAGTACAGGCCAGATGGTCCAGGAGAGGACAGTACAGACCAGATGGTCCAGGAGAGGACAGTACAGACCAGATGGTCCAGGAGAGGACAGTACAGACCAGATGGTCCAGGAGAGGACAGTACAGGCCAGATGGTCCAGGAGATGACAGTACAGACTAGATGGTCCAGGAGAGGACAGTACAGACCAGATGGTCCAGGAGAGGACAGTGCAGACCAGATGGTCCAGGAGATGACAGTACAGACCAGATGGTCCAGGAGAGGACAGTACAGACCAGATGGTCCAGGAGAGGACAGTGCAGAACAGATGGTCCAGGAGAGGACAGTACAGACCAGATGGTCCAGGAGAGGACAGTGCAGACCAGATGGTCCAGGAGAGGACAGTACAGACCAGATGGTCCAGGAGAGGACAGTGCAGACCAGATGGTCCAGGAGAGGACAGTCCAGACCAGATGGTCCAGGAGAGGACAGTACAGACCAGATGGTCCAGGAGAGGGCAGTCCAGACCAGATGGTCCAGGAGAGGACAGTACAGACCATATGGTCCAGGAGAGGACAGTACAGACCAGATGGTCCAGGAGAGGACAGTACAGACCAGATGGTCCAGGAGAGGACAGTACAGACCAGATGGTCCAGGAGAGGACAGTACAGACCAGATGGTCCAGGAGAGGACAGTACAGACCAGATGGTCCAGGAGAGGGCAGTACAGACCAGATGGTCCAGGAGAGGACAGTACAGACCAGATGGTCCAGGAGAGGACAGTACAGACCAGATGGTCCACGAGAGGACAGTACAGACCAGATGGTCCAGGAGAGGACAGTCCAGACCAGATGGTCCAGGAGAGGACAGTACAGACCAGATGGTCCAGGAGAGGACAGTCCAGACCAGATGGTCCAGGAGAGGACAGTACAGACCATATGGTCCAGGAGAGGACAGTACAGACCAGATGGTCCAGGAGAGGACAGTACAGACCAGATGGTCCAGGAGAGGACAGTACAGACCAGATGGTCCAGGAGAGGACAGTACAGACCAGATGGTCCAGGAGAGGACAGTACAGACCAGATGGTCCAGGAGAGGGCAGTACAGACCAGATGGTCCAGGAGAGGACAGTACAGACCAGATGGTCCAGGAGAGGACAGTACAGACCAGATGGTCCAGGAGAGGACAGTACAGACCAGATGGTCCAGGAGAGGGCAGTACAGACCAGATGGTCCAGGAGAGGACAGTACAGACCAGATGGTCCAGGAGAGGACAGTACAGACCAGATGGTCCAGGAGAGGACAGTACAGACCAGATGGTCCAGGAGAGGACAGTACAGACCAGATGGTCCAGGAGAGGGCAGTACAGACCAGATGGTCCAGGAGAGGACAGTACAGACCAGATGGTCCAGGAGAGGACAGTACAGACCAGATGGTCCAGGAGAGGACAGTACAGACCAGATGGTCCAGGAGAGGGCAGTACAGACCAGATGGTCTAGGAGAGGACAGTACAGACCAGATGGTCCAGGAGAGGACAGTACAGACCAGATGGTCCACGAGAGGACAGTACAGACCAGATGGTCCAGGAGAGGACAGTCCAGACCAGATGGTCCAGGAGAGGACAGTGCAGACCAGATGGTCCAGGAGAGGGCAGTACAGACCAGATGGTCCAGGAGATGACAGTACAGACCAGATGGTCCAGGAGATGACAGTACAGACCAGATGGTCCAGGAGAGGACAGTCCAGACCAGATGGTCCAGGAGAGGACAGTCCAGACCAGATGGTCCAGGAGAGGACAGTACAGACCAGATGGTCATCCAGGAGAGGACAGTACAGACCAGATGGTCGTCCAGGAGAGGACAGTCCAGACCATATGGTCCAGGAGAGGACAGTACAGACCAGATGGTCGTCCAGGAGAGGACAGTCCAGACCAGATGGTCCAGGAGAGGACAGTCCAGACCAGATGGTCCAGGAGAGGACAGTACAGACCAGATGGTCGTCCAGGAGAGGACAGTACAGACCAGATGGTCGTCCAGGACAGGACAGTCCAGACCATATGGTCCAGGAGAAGACAGTACAGACCAGATGGTCGTCCAGGAGAGGACAGTCCAGACCAGATGGTCCAGGAGAGGACAGTCCAGACCAGATGGTCCAGGAGAGGACAGTACAGACCAGATGGTCCAGGAGAGGACAGTACAGACCAGATGGTCCAGGAGAGGACAGTACAGACCAGATGGTCCAGGAGAGGACAGTACAGACCAGATGGTCCAGGAGAGGACAGTACAGGTCAGATGGTCCAGGAGAGGACAGTACAGACCAGATGGTCCAGGAGAGGACAGTACAGACCAGATGGTCCAGGAGAGGACAGTACAGACCAGATGGTCCAGGAGAGGACAGTACAGGCCAGATGGTCCAGGAGATGACAGTACAGACCAGATGGTCCAGGAGAGGACAGTACAGACCAGATGGTCCAGGAGAGGACAGTGCAGACCAGATGGTCCAGGAGATGACAGTACAGACCAGATGGTCCAGGAGAGGACAGTACAGACCAGATGGTCCAGGAGAGGACAGTGCAGACCAGATGGTCCAGGAGAGGACAGTACAGACCAGATGGTCCAGGAGAGGACAGTGCAGACCAGATGGTCCAGGAGAGGACAGTGCAGACCAGATGGTCCAGGAGAGGACAGTACAGACCAGATGGTCCAGGAGAGGACAGTGCAGACCAGATGGTCCAGGAGATGACAGTCCAGACCAGATGGTCCAGGAGAGGACAGTACAGACCAGATGGTCCAGGAGAGGACAGTCCAGACCAGATGGTCCAGGAGAGGACAGTACAGACCATATGGTCCAGGAGAGGACAGTACAGACCAGATGGTCCAGGAGAGGACAGTACAGACCAGATGGTCCAGGAGAGGACAGTACAGACCAGATGGTCCAGGAGAGGACAGTACAGACCAGATGGTCCAGGAGAGGACAGTACAGACCAGATGGTCCAGGAGAGGGCAGTACAGACCAGATGGTCCAGGAGAGGACAGTACAGACCAGATGGTCCAGGAGAGGACAGTACAGACCAGATGGTCCACGAGAGGACAGTACAGACCAGATGGTCCAGGAGAGGACAGTCCAGACCAGATGGTCCAGGAGAGGACAGTACAGACCATATGGTCCAGGAGAGGACAGTACAGACCAGATGGTCCAGGAGAGGACAGTACAGACCAGATGGTCCAGGAGAGGACAGTACAGACCAGATGGTCCAGGAGAGGGCAGTACAGACCAGATGGTCCAGGAGAGGACAGTACAGACCAGATGGTCCAGGAGATGACAGTACAGACCAGATGGTCCAGGAGAGGACAGTCCAGACCAGATGGTCCAGGAGAGGACAGTACAGACCAGATGGTCCAGGAGAGGACAGTCCAGACCAGATGGTCCAGGAGAGGACAGTACAGACCATATGGTCCAGGAGAGGATAGTACAGACCAGATGGTCCAGGAGATGACAGTACAGACCAGATGGTCCAGGAGAGGACAGTACAGACCAGATGGTCCAGGAGAGGACAGTCCAGAGAGACGCCATCCAGGAGGTCACTGTAAGACACCCAGTACCTCCTTCAGACACAGCTCCTTGTGCGCACTGGGATAACATGAAACGGGGGCTTACTGCGGTCCTGGATACCAGCAGGCCAGCGAAGATGGCAGCTGGGGGTATCCCAGCACAGGTGAATGTGAACACCAGGGATGGGCTGGGTACTATGTGTAGCTGCATAAGGTCACAATCCACAGACTAATTACATTGGTACACTAGCCAGAGTTCCAGCACGCTCAGATGGACACTCACCTGATGGTTCAGCTGGCCATGAGTTCCAGCACGCTCAGATGGACACTCACCTGATGGTTCAGCTGGCCATGAGTTCCAGCACGCTCAGATGGACACTCACCTGATGGTTCAGCTGGCCATGAGTTCCAGCACGCTCAGATGGACACTCACCTGATGGTTCAGCTGGCCATGAGTTCCAGCACGCTCAGATGGACACTCACCTGATGGTTCAGCTGGCCATGAGTTCCAGCACGCTCAGATGGACACTCACCTGATGGTTCAGCTGGCCATGAGTTCCAGCACGCTCAGATGGACACTCACCTGATGGTTCAGCTGGCCATGAGTTCCAGCACGCTCAGATGGACACTCACCTGATGGTTCAGCTGGCCATGAGTTCCAGCACGCTCAGATGGACACTCACCTGATGGTTCAGCTGGCCATGAGTTCCAGCACGCTCAGATGGACACTCACCTGATGGTTCAGCTGGCCGACCTCGTTGTACATCTCCACGTTGAGTGACGAGCCCAGGTGCTGGATAAACCGACGCATCATGAGCGCCCCGACGCCGTTGGCGCCGTCGAATTTGATGTCGGGCTTGTAGTCGCCGCTGTCTGGCTGAAATGGACCGGTCGGCTACATCAGTCCTCACGACACCACAGGGAGCGACTCGGGCCGGTCAGACACGAAAACCGCCAGCAGTGACGACATATTGGTGAACTTTGCGGCGAGTTCGTGCTGTCTGGTCTGTCTGTTCCACGGCGTCGGTGACGAGACTGGCGGCCGGCATACGGGCCCGGCCAAAACAGACGGTCCTCATTTCTGTTAGCTGTCTAACAGTAGTGTAAAAATAACGTTCTCAAAATTGCAATTACCATTAGCTACTTTGTGCGGTGATGTCTGTTGGTGATCGCCTCTATCTGCACTGTATCGTATCGCCTCTATCTGCACTGCATCGTCTGCACTGTATCGTATCGTCTCTATCTGCACTGTATCGTCTGCACTGTATCGTATCGCCTCTATCTGCACTGTATCGTCTGCACTGTATCGTATCGTCTATCTGCACTGTATCGTCTGCACTGTATCGTATCGCCTCTATCTGCACTGTATCGTCTGCACTGTATCGTATCGCCTCTATCTGCACTGTATCGTCTGCACTGTATCGTATCGCCTCTATCTGCACTGTATCGTCTGCACTGTATCGTATCGTCTCTATCTGCACTGTATCGTCTGCACTGTATCGTATCGCCTCTATCTGCACTGTATCGTCTGCACTGTATCGTATCGCCTCTATCTGCACTGTATCGTCTGCACTGTATCGTATCGTCTCTATCTGCACTGTATCGTATCGTCTCTATCTGCACTGTATCGTATCGCCTCTATCTGCACTGTATCGTCTGCACTGTATCGTATCGCCTCTATCTGCACTGTATCGTCTGCACTGTATCGTATCGTCTCTATCTGCACTGTATCGTCTGCACTGTATCGTATCGCCTCTATCTGCACTGTATAGTGTATGTGCAGCCAACGAGGAAGTTGGCACCATTTCATTAGTACCCGAGTCACACAACAAACATATTTGTGAATAAGCGCACAGTGTGTTTCTATTTTGATCAGCAGGGATGCGCCAGCTGTGCTCCGCGCGGCCTATCAGCTCTGGGAGCAATCTGGCCTGCCTTACACACTGCGCGGCGGCCCAGTGTTGCGGACGGTGTGTTTATATGGTGATCCTGATTAGAGTGGGGACGCCGGCACACAGTCGCAGTCGGACTGGATATTGGACAAACCCCACCAACTAGGCCTTATTCTCGGCACAAGTTGGCCAACTTTTGCGGCTGCGTCGCCGACCTGCGGGAAACTTAATTCCGCCCAAGTTTCGCAGGAGATATCGAAATGCCAACGGCGCCGAAAGCAGCCAAACATACGTCCCGTCTCTCAGACAGTTATTCTTGTATGTTTGCGATAGCTTAGGATTTACAGCACAAATATGTCCACTCCGGATTTACAGGACAGATCTATCCAGAGAGCCAACAATGCAAGGGAGAGAGATTGCTCCCGGCACTGATCGATATGCGTTCAACACTCAGCTCGCAGTGCTGGCGAGAAGCAGGGGATTCTCTGGAGCTCCAGTGTTTCCATGGCATTTAAGTAAGTAGCAAGGCACCTTATTTCCGCCCAGTACCGAACAGAATACTACTGATCAAACACATCAGCGTAATGTTGAAGGTATTGTTTTACGGTACAGTCTATGGTATTGAAATATGATGATAAAATGTGCAACACGATAAGGGCTGTAGCATAGACTGCGAAGTCGCCTCACCGTGCCCATGAACATCAGTATTCATTATCCCTAGTGTGCACAGTACCACCAGTACTGTGTACCACCAGTACTGTGTACCACCAGTACTGTGTACCACCAGTACTGTGTACCACCAGTACTGTGTACCACCAGTACTGTGTACCACCAGTACTGTGTACCACCAGTACTGTGTACCACCAGTACTGTGTACCACCAGTACTGTGTACCACCAGTACTGTGTACCACCAGTACTGTGTACCACCAGTACTGTGTACCACCAGTACTGTGTACCACCAGTACTGTGTACCACCAGTACTGTGTACCACCAGTACTGTGTACCACCAGTACTGTGTACCACCAGTACTGTGTACCACCAGTACTGTGTACCACCAGTACTGTGTACCACCAGTACTGTGTACCACCAGTACTGTGTACCACCAGTACTGTGTACCACCAGTACTGTGTACCACCAGTACTGTGTACCACCAGTACTGTGTACCACCAGTACTGTGTACCACCAGTACTGTGTACCACCAGTACTGTGTACCACCAGTACTGTGTACCACCAGTACTGTGTACCACCAGTACTGTGTACCACCAGTACTGTGTACCACCAGTACTGTGTACCACCAGTACTGTGTACCACCAGTACTGTGTACCACCAGTACTGTGTACCACCAGTACTGTGTACCACCAGTACTGTGTACCACCAGTACTGTGTACCACCAGTACTGTGTACCACCAGTACTGTGTACCACCAGTACTGTGTACCACCAGTACTGTGTACCACCAGTACTGTGTACCACCAGTACTGTGTACCACCAGTACTGTGTACCACCAGTACTGTGTACCACCAGTACTGTGTACCACCAGTACTGTGTACCACCAGTACTGTGTACCACCAGTACTGTGTACCACCAGTACTGTGTACCACCAGTACTGTGTACCACCAGTACTGTGTACCACCAGTACTGTGTACCACCAGTACTGTGTACCACCAGTACTGTGTACCACCAGTACTGTGTACCACCAGTACTGTGTACCACCAGTACTGTGTACCACCAGTACTGTGTACCACCAGTACTGTGTACCACCAGTACTGTGTACCACCAGTACTGTGTACCACCAGTACTGTGTACCACCAGTACTGTGTACCACCAGTACTGTGTACCACCAGTACTGTGTACCACCAGTACTGTGTACCACCAGTACTGTGTACCACCAGTACTGTGTACCACCAGTACTGTGTACCACCAGTACTGTGTACCACCAGTACTGTGTACCACCAGTACTGTGTACCACCAGTACTGTGTACCACCAGTACTGTGTACCACCAGTACTGTGTACCACCAGTACTGTGTACCACCAGTACTGTGTACCACCAGTACTGTGTACCACCAGTACTGTGTACCACCAGTACTGTGTACCACCAGTACTGTGTACCACCAGTACTGTGTACCACCAGTACTGTGTACCACCAGTACTGTGTACCACCAGTACTGTGTACCACCAGTACTGTGTACCACCAGTACTGTGTACCACCAGTACTGTGTACCACCAGTACTGTGTACCACCAGTACTGTGTACCACCAGTACTGTGTACCACCAGTACTGTGTACCACCAGTACTGTGTACCACCAGTACTGTGTACCACCAGTACTGTGTACCACCAGTACCAGTACTGTGTACCACCAGTACTGTGTACCACCAGTACTGTGTACCACCAGTACTGTGTACCACCAGTACTGTGTACCACCAGTACTGTGTACCACCAGTACTGTGTACCACCAGTACTGTGTACCACCAGTACTGTGTACCACCAGTACTGTGTACCACCAGTACCAGTACTGTGTACCACCAGTACCAGTACTGTGTACCACCAGTACTGTGTACCACCAGTACTGCGTACCACCAGTACTGTGTACCACCAGTGCTGTGTACCACCAGTACTGTGTACCACCAGTACTGTGTACCACCAGTACTGTGTACCACCAGTACTGTGTACCACCAGTACTGTGTATCACCAGTACTGTGTACCACCAGTACTGTGTACCACTAGTACCAGTACTGTGTACCACCAGTACCAGTACTGTGTACCACCAGTACCAGTACTGTGTACCACCAGTACTGTGTATCACCAGTACTGTGTACTGCACCACCAGTACACACATAGTACTGGTGGATTATAAGCCAATCGAACTGCCAGGCAAAAATGACATTGTATAAACGTGGAGCTGCCTATTTCTTAGCGATTCGGTTTTTATTCCATAGCGTTGTGGATAACTTCCCTGGTATTGAAAATAGCTCACTACACGTCGGTAAGATGAGGCAGGTTTGAGGAAGATTCAACTCACATCATCATCTAACTCTCAATAATGCCAGCCGCAGGTCAAGACATAAACTGCTGCCACGCTTATATCGCTTTGACCAACGGCACCATATGTTACCCTTTAAGACGCATAATGGCCAATAAGGGCCTAGCATCAAGTGTCGTAAACATCCTGAAACACTGGCAAGGACAGTAACGGGCAAAGTCGCATATGCCTAAAAACTTGCAGCAAAATATTGGGACAAGTACGGACACAGCTGGCTCGTAAATATCGACGCAGCGCGTAGAGTAACTCTCTCAAATTAGCATGCAAAGTGTTCTGCGAACTTTCCCATTTTCCCTGGCGACCAGTTAATTGGATATTTGGCGCTGGAGCCGGCAGCCGGGCGGAGGGAGCACCGGCGACCGCCGGCTGGCAATACCGGCCTGGGCAACCTTTCAGCGTCCTTGAGCCGGGACGGGCGCGGCTGACTCATTAGCCGCCCGTGGCCGTGCAGAAGACAAAACAAACACGGCAGTGGCCGAGCAGTCGCAGTAGCCGAGCTAATCGGCGCCCCGCCTCCCATTTCGCGCCACTACAATCCATTTAGTCTTATATAATACTAATGTGGAGGAGATTTCAGCTGAAAGAGGCCGCAGGCTCACTTTCAGCAGTCAGCCGCTTAAAATAAACGGCACCATTAAATCAGCCTTAATGATGCCTTATATCCAATTCAGGCCAGCGAATGCCACAGCAAATATGATTGACTTCAACACTGGCAATCCGGAGTCTGTCATGAATATATGCATGTGGGCATTACCATCGAGGTACTAATGGCGACCCATTGTCAATGGCGGCTCGTGGTCCTCAAAGTACCTGAGGCCCAAGTCCAGAAGTTGCAACGGAGGAGCAGCTGCGACTTGCGAGTTTAGTTAACAAACTTAAGACAAATCACATGCGTAGGGACGGGGGCGGGGGCCAAGCCCCAATATTTGATCAGAATTATTTATAAAATCTTTATTTTTGTCTAATAAGGAAAATGTGGGTCAGTAAAAGTTAGATCAAGACGAGAGGAGCTCAAATACCTATGCAAATACATTTTGCATAGGGGGTTGGGGTTCACTCAAGACGAGATCGAAGTTTCACCCCACACTTTTAATGACGTTCCTAAGATTCTGAAACAAATATGAAATAAGCCGTTCAAGTTACTTAGGGTTTCTCTCAAATCATGTCAGAACGTAAGCCAATTTACGCCCGATTTCAGGCGTTTGGGAGGGAGTGTCCCTTTGGTCTCCATTGAATCCGGCGGTGCCAGATATTAACTCTTTAGTTCGCAGATTATATCAAAGACTTTGTTTTCAATCATAGCTCTACTATCTACAGATTACAGTCACAGTTCTCTATGCAAAGAAAACCAGTAACTTTTAACAAAAAGTCACACCTGGCGCCATCTAGTGCCTGGGCTGACACCTCGCGGCAGCATTCGAATCTGAGCCATTCGAGCAGATCGTATTACGCATGCGCACTTGCGCCAGCCACTAGAGGCCGGACTGGCGGCGGCCTCAGCCGGCACCCGCGGCGGCATATAGCTATAGGCTGGACTAAGGGGTGGGCGAGAATAACTCCCCCCCCCCCCCCAAAAAAAAACCCTGGGATTATGGATTATGGTTCCAGGGGAGTGGTTCTCCTCCCCACCCGCGGCGGCATATAGCTATAGGCTGAACTACGGGGTGGGCGAGAACCACTCCCCTCCCCACCCACCCATCCCCCCCCCCAAAAAAAAATATATGCCGCCGCGCGAGAGAGCTGCGACATTTCCTGGAGCATCACATACTCGTAACGAATTATAACGCCAAAATTAAGTTATATTTCACGTAATATTGAAGAATATCCTGTATCCTTATGGTGATGAATATTCACTTATCTAAAGAACACCGCAGTTCGATGGAAACATCGTCATACGGTTGCAGGGGATTCAAAAGTTGCCGCTTTATTCGGCCGCCAACGGTCTGCCCGCCGCCGACGCTAGCAGACTACGGTACGATAATAAATACCATAATATGAATAATAGATGATAGTTTTCAAACAAAAATGTGGCCAGATTGATAGATCAAGATGTTCTCTTGTTCCTGAACTTTGATTGCCGTCGCTACGGCTCCTAGAAGCCGAATAATCGCCTTGAGGCCCAAAACATCTGTGCCTCAGATGGCTACCATTGGTCGGCACGGCACGGCACCGTCGGCTGAGAGGCGCGTTCGCCCGCTGGTGCCTCAGTAGCTGGGCTGAACAGGCGGAGGCGGTGAGGCGGCAGGCCGGCCGGGCCTCAGTCGGCTCGTAGTGGTTTGCTGTAGTATGGTAAACGTACTGGCGGGTGGATGGAAGAGCCGGAGAATTTCGGTGATATACCATAATAAAATGAACTGCGATGTGCAGAATGGGAATCACTCACACATCTTTTTTCTATGGTAACCAATTAATATTTCAAAGCACATTACAAGCACACAAAGCACTAAATAATAGGTGAGGCCCAGCCTCAGTTGTCTCATATGACGAGCCGCCACTGCCCATTGTATCAGTAGCAATTAGACCATGAGTCAAATATGAGACTATTCAGCCTGCAGGCATGCACTGCCACACGTCAATAGAAGCGTGGGGTATATCACGGGTAGTCGTGTATATACATCATACATACGCCGCACATTTGACGGCAGCGATCTAGTCAGGTGACTACTCAGGTCAGTGACGATTGGTCGGGGAAGCATCGCCTTGCGTCGCCCGCCAATGGTCGTGGTTTCAGTGCTGACCTCTCCCGGCAGCTGGCCATATAGGTCAGCCGCCCCGCTGAGAGGAGTCGCTTTCCGGCCTCGGTTCTCCCCGGGGCACGTGCAGCGGGGAGTGGAGCAATTCCAAAGTAACCTTTTCAAACGACTACAGAACCAGGCCCAACACCCAACGGCAAATACCAATGGACCGTCCTAATCTGAGAAAATAGGCAATTCCAGCCGCCTTCCAGAGTCTACATTCTCCAGCCTGCACTGTGCAAAGGGCTGTGATCAGCTATACGCAGTATCCTAGCATAGGGAAATTTGGGCGGAAAATGACACCCTATGGATACTATTTTTCCACTCTTTTCCACAAGTTTTCCTATTAATTTTCCACTCCTTATTCTAAAATGCATTGGATAATTTGAACTCTATACTGATTTATGGATGTAATGATAGGACAAGACAGGGAAAGACAGGTCAAAATTGGCATAGCTAATAACTAATTCTGGTGAGCGGGTAATTGGAACATTGATAAAGCCGAATACAATGGCTTTGGTTGAATTTTCCAATCTTTATGCTTATTGTTAGCCATAATATTCCAATCGGCACCCAAGCTCCAAAGCAATCCTAGCAGCCTGGCTTTACGAATCACATTGAGATGAGATCTGTGACGAGCGATCCCGCGCCGTCTTCCTCGTTTTGTCAACTCTCCACACACTGCCGGCAGTCCGGCCGGCTCTCACCTCGGGCCGCAGCTTTTTGAAGGAGTCCGTCAGCTTCTTGTAGTAGGCCTCCTCTGTCGGCTGTCCGTAGGCGCCGTCCGTGTTGATGCAGGTGACCACGTAGTGGACGATCGGGGTGCTGACCACACCCAGGTCATTCAGCTGGCCCTCCAGCGCAGCGATACCGTCCAACACCGCCTTCAGCAGCACCGGACTGCTCGGTCTGCGGCGGGATGAACAGTGTCACATCCATACGTATACAGCGACAGTGTCACATCCATACGTATACAGCGTCAGCGTCACATACATACGTATACAGCGTCAGCGTCACATCCATACGTATACAGCGTCAGCGTCACATCCATACGTATACAGCGACAGCGTCACATCCATACGTATACAGCGACAGCGTCACATACATACGTATACAGCGACAGCGTCACATCCATACGTATACAGCGTCAGCGTCACATCCATACGTATACAGCGACAGCGTCACATACATACGTATACAGCGTCAGCGTCACATCCATACGTATACAGCGTCAGCGTCACACCCATACGTATACAGCGACAGCGTCACATCCATACGTATACAGCGTCACATACATACGTATACAGCGTCAGCGTCACATCCATACGTATACAGCGTCAGCGTCACATCCATACGTATACAGCGACAGCGTCACATCCATACGTATACAGCGTCACATCCATACGTATACAGCGACAGCGTCACATCCATACGTATACAGCGTCACATCCATACGTATACAGCGTCACATCCATACGTATACAGCGACAGCGTCACATCCATACGTATACAGTGTCAGCGTCACATCCATACGTATACAGCGTCAGCGTCACATCCATACGTATACAGCGTCAGCGTCACACCCATACGTATACAGCGACAGCGTCACATCCATACGTATACAGCGTCAGCGTCACACCCATACGTATACAGCGTCAGCGTCACATCCATACGTATACAGCGTCAGCGTCACATACATACGTATACAGCGACAGAGTCACATACATACGTATACAGCGACAGCGTCACATCCATACGTATACAGCGTCAGCGTCACATACATACGTATACAGCGTCAGCGTCACATCCATACGTATACAGCGTCAGCGTCACATACATACGTATACAGCGACAGCGTCACATCCATACGTATACAGCGTCAGCGTCACATACATACGTATACAGCGACAGCGTCACATCCATACGTATACAGCGTCAGCGTCACATCCATACGTATACAGCGACAGCGTCACATCCATACGTATACAGCGTCACATACATACGTATACAGCGACAGCGTCACATCCATACGTATACAGCGTCAGCGTCACATACATACGTATACAGCGACAGCGTCACATCCATACGTATACAGCGTCACATCCATACGTATACAGCGTCAGCGTCACATCCATACGTATACAGCGACAGCGTCACATCCATACGTATACAGCGACAGCGTCACATCCATACGTATACAGCGTCAGCGTCACATCCATACGTATACAGCGTCAGCGTCACATCCATACGTATACAGCGTCAGCGTCACACCCATACGTATACAGCGACAGCGTCACATCCATACGTATACAGCGTCAGCGTCACACCCATACGTATACAGCGTCAGCGTCACATCCATACGTATACAGCGTCAGCGTCACATACATACGTATACAGCGTCAGCGTCACATACATACGTATACAGCGACAGCGTCACATCCATACGTATACAGCGTCAGCGTCACATACATACGTATACAGCGTCAGCGTCACATCCATACGTATACAGCGTCAGCGTCACATACATACGTATACAGCGACAGCGTCACATCCATACGTATACAGCGTCAGCGTCACATACATACGTATACAGCGACAGCGTCACATCCATACGTATACAGCGTCAGCGTCAGATCCATACGTATACAGCGACAGCGTCACATCCATACGTATACAGCATCAGCGTCACATCCATACGTATACAGCGTCAGCGTCACATCCATACGTATACAGCGACAGCGTCACATCCATACGTATACAGCGTCACATACATACGTATACAGCGACAGCGTCATATCCATACGTATACAGCGTCAGCGTCACATACATACGTATACAGCGACAGCGTCACATCCATACGTATACAGCGTCACATCCATACGTATACAGCGTCAGCGTCACATCCATACGTATACAGCGACAGCGTCACATCCATACGTATACAGCGACAGCGTCACATACATACGTATACAGCGTCAGCGTCACATCCATACGTATACCGCGTCAGCGTCACATCCATACGTATACAGCGACAACGTCACATACATACGTATACAGCGTCAGCGTCACATACATACGTATACAGCGACAGCGTCGCATCCATACGTATACAGCGACAGCGTCACATCCATACGTATACAGCGACAGCGTCACATCCATACGTATACAGCGTCACATACATACGTACACAGCGTCAGCGTCACATCCATACGTATACAGCGTCAGCGTCACATCCATACGTATACAGCGACAGCGTCACATCCATACGTATACAGCGTCACATCCATACGTATACAGCGACAGCGTCACATCCATACGTATACAGCGTCAGCGTCACATCCATACGTATACAGCGTCAGCGTCACATACATACGTATACAGCGACAGCGTCACATACATACGTATACAGCGACAGCGTCACATCCATACGTATACAGCGTCAGCGTCACATACATACGTATACAGCGTCAGCGTCACATCCATACGTATACAGCGTCAGCGTCACATACATACGTATACAGCGACAGCGTCACATCCATACGTATACAGCGTCAGCGTCACATACATACGTATACAGCGACAGCGTCACATCCATACGTATACAGCGTCAGCGTCAGATCCATACGTATATGGAACCCCGCTTTAGCCAAGCTAAAGCGGGGTTCCATATAAAGCGGGGTTCCAAGCTCTTCTGAACCCCGCTTTAGCCAAGCTAAGTAGCTGTTGGATAGCTCTGTTGTTTTGTGTATTTTTTGAGGAACCACATTATATTTAGATATAAGGATTAGATATTTAGTTTTGTGGATCGTTTAGGTATTATTTTTAAGCATTCATAGTTAGCTGTTACCTCTTACTTGCTTTTTAAAGGACTTTTCATTCTAGCTTGTGTGCGCCAAAATTGTCTTAGTCTTATTTTTGTGTTATTAGTTGCAGGGTTGGATAAGTAGATATTTTAGAAAATTAGGGATAATTAAGGTGTATTTAGTATTCAGTATATTTAAGGATTAGATATTTAGTCTAGTATTAGGTGCACTCATAGCTGATTTGTGTCACTAGCTTTACCTAGATCTAGTTAAGGTTTAGAAGAAGAAAAAACAAACAAAAAAAAACAAAAAAAGTTAAGTTAAGTTAGTAAAGTATTGAAAAGTGCATAGTACCTAAGTTATATACCTAAGTTACTAGTGTATTCAAATGAGCATGACTAGGATGCAGGCGAAGGTAGCAGAGCTAGAGGCCCTCCAGGCTAGAGTAGCGGAGCTTGAGGCGCAGTTAAGTAAGTGTAGGTGTAGAGATGAGCCGCAGGAGGGGGTAGCTCCTGACCAAGGAACGTATGCGCAGATCGTGGTTAGGGGGTCAGAAAAGGAGCCTACAGGATCAGGGACCAGTGGTAGCTCTGATAGGGGCATAAGGGAGGAGGATAAGGCAAAGGTGGATAGTGCGGCTGGGGTTTGGAAGTGTGTTGGAAAGTCACGTTTCTGGAGACTCAACATTGTGGAAAGTAATGCTAGGGCCACAGACAGTAAGGATGAGGAGGGGTGCTGGGTAATGGAGGGTGGTAGCAGAATCTGGAGGAGGAAGAGGGAAGGGGATCAGGAGGGATGGACAAAAGTTCAGGGTAGAGTCAGGCAGTACAGCCCCAGGGAACATCAGCAGGTTACAATAGCAAATAGGTTCAGTGCGTTAGAGTCAGCAGCTGAAAGTGACAGGGAAGAGATTCAGCATTTAGTGGTTGGGGACTCAAGGGTAAGGCCCGTAAGGCGAACATTCTGTGGGAAGAGGGACAGATGTATAGTCAAACCAGGGGCAAGAGTAGTTGATATGGGCCCTGTCATTGAGGCAGAACTTGATAGGAGTAGCCCGGAGACAGTTATAATACAGGTGGGGGTGAACAACATAGGACCTAGGCAGAGTGTGAGAATAGTAGCGGAGTACCGGAGCCTGCTGCAGAGGTTGAAGGAGTCCAGGAAACCAGTCATTGTGACTGGCATCCTCCCTCGCTGTGGAGCCAGTGAGGAGTGGTACTCGAGAGCTCTGTCTGTGAACAGCTCAGTTCAGAACTTATGTTCAGCTATGGGGCTTAGTTATGTAGACTTATGGGATCAGTTCTATGAGTGGCATAGGTACTATATGAAAGATGGGCTTCACTTATCGGATGAGGGGGCAAGGGCTTTGGGAGATGCCTACAGAAGTGTCATTCAGGGAAACTAGGCAGGAGGGGGGGGGGGGGGTTCAGGGACGCTAGTACTAGGGCATCAGGAAGTAAGCATTGGTAGAAGTTCATGTCAGAATAGGACAGTAGATCATAATTCCCTCAGAATTAGTAGAGTCAGCTCAAAGTATAAGATCACATGTGTGTTGCTGAATGCCCAAAGTATTAGGTCTAAATTTGATGAGTTTGAGTGTTATGTTGCCCTTGAAAAGCCTGATATCATTTGTGTAACCGAGACATGGGTTAGTGAGGGGTATAATAGGGATAGGCTACAGGATTTCGAGTTACAAGGGTATAACATGTTCTCATACTGCAGAGAATCACGGCAGGGAGGCGGAGTGTTTGTATATGTAAATAGCTTGTACTGCACTACTAGAGTTGATGATTCTAGTAAAGTAAAAGAAGTTGAATCAATCTGGCTTGACATTAAAATTGGTACAGGAAACAGAGGAAGGTTGAGGATAGGTGCATTTTACAGACCAGGGAATCTTCCAAGGAACTCCCAAGCTGAAACAGACCAAGATATTTGTGAGGAAATACGTAGGAACTTTCGGGCTCAGTGTCTTATTATGGGAGATTTTAACTTAAGAGGATACGAAAGTATAGCAGAGGAAACAAATGAGTGTAGGTTGTATAGGCAAATCTTTGAAGAGGAGCTTTTCATGCATCAGTTTGTAACAGAGCCAACCAGACATTGCTCCATTCTAGACCTTGTATTCTCAGACAACAGTGATCTAGTTAGTGACATAAGTATTTGTGCAGGTCTAGGAACCAGTGATCACAATATGGTTAAATTCAATATCTCATCAGAAATGAGGCCCAAAGATAACCTTATTATGGTTCCAAACTTCAGCCGGGCTGATTTTGATGGTATTAGAAATGACCTCGCACAGATAAAATGGAACGTTGAGTTGGCAGGTTTAGATGCATGTGAGGCCTGGAATGTTTTCAAAGCTAGATTAAGCCAAATTCAAAATCGGCATATACCCCTCAGGCACAAACGTAACAGAACCAAGGGCAATCCAGTTTGGCTTACCCCAGAAGTAAGGAGTGCTATACAAGCTAAAAGAAGTGCATTTGGCATTTTGAAGGGATCTTCACTAGATATAAATCAGAAGGCCTACCAGAATGCAAGAAATTCAGTTAAGAAAAAGGTCAGAGCAGCTAAAAGGGCAAAGGAACTTGATTTAGCTAGACATTGTAATGCAGATAGTAAGAAGTTCTTCAGTTTTTATAAGTTAAGTACAGTTTACAAAAATATAGGTCCATTTAAGGTAGATGATGTTTTAGTTAGCAAGGACAGTGAAATGGTTGAAGTGCTTAATGATCAGTTTCAATCTGTCTTTACTATCGAGGACCAGAGTAGTATTGCAGCACTTCAGCCTGAGCTAGAGACAGAGGAGACTATAGGAGAGCTAGGTGGCATAAGTAGTGAACTTGTTCTAGAATATCTAAAGAAAGTAAGGCCTAACAAGGCAGAAGGACCTGATGAAATCCATGCTAGACTTTTAAGAGAATCTGAAAGGGAGTTGTCGGTTCCATTAGCCATAATATTTTCTAAATCACTTGCAGATAGTAAAATTCCACTTGATTGGAAAAGAGCAAATGTTGTTCCTATTCATAAAAAGGGAGATAGAAGTAAAGAGGAAAACTATAGACCAGTTAGTCTGACCTCATTAGTCTGCAAGGTGCTTGAATCAATCATCAAAGATAAGATTGTTGAATTCTTGGAGCAAAATGAACTCATCAAGGATACACAGCATGGCTTTAGGAAGGGCCGTTCTTGTTTAACTAATCTTCTGGAGTTTTTGGATGTTGCAACAGATAGCTTTGATCAGGGTAAACAGCTAGATGTAGCTTTTCTTGATTTCAGTAAAGCATTTGACAAAGTCCCCCATACAAGACTGGGGTTGCAACTTAAAATTCATGGGATCAGGGGCAAGATTCTGGATTGGATAGAAACGTGGCTTTCAGGACGCCAGCAAAGGGTTATATTGAATGGGTGCCAATCACAATGGAAGGAGGTTCTCAGTGGGGTTCCACAGGGCTCAGTCCTGGGCCCATTGCTTTTTATAATATTTGTGAATGCAATTGAGAACAGTATAGACAGCAAAGTCTTGAAATTTGCAGACGATCTAAAAGTTGTCAGGATTATTAGAGGAAAACATGATCAGGATGTTTTTCAATCAGATCTGGACAAGCTAGTTGAGTGGTCTGAAGCATGGCAGATGAAATTCAATTTGAGTAAATGTAAGATTATGCACGCTGGACGGGTTAGCAGTAAACATAGGTATGAAATGGGTGGGCAGAAAATGGAGCAGATTGAAAAGGAAAGAGATTTAGGTGTCGTGGTAAACAATAGACTATCAGCGTCAGACCAGGTTGTAGAAGCTAGGAAAAAGGCACTTAACAGAAATGTTTCCTACAAGAGTGAAAAGGTAATAACAAAACTGTATTGTGCATACGTTAGACCACATTTGGAGTATTGTGTACAAGCCTGGTCTCCAACATATGAGAAAGATTGCTGGTTGTTAGAAAGAGTTCAAAAAAGGGCAACAAAAATGGTTAATTGTCTTGGTAGTTTACCTTATGAAGATAGATTAAAGAAATTGGGTATGTTTTCACTTAGATATAGAAGGCTAAGAGGAGATCTAATTGAAGTCTTCAAATTTGTAAATAGTCAGCATTCTGGATATTTAAAGGGTATGTTTGAGTTCAATAGGGAAAATCGAGGTAGAGGTCATCAGCATAAACTCATTATGAAACAAAGTAGGACTAGGCTACGACAGTCATTTTTCAGTAGACGGGTTGTAGGACATTGGAATATGCTACCAGGGGATGTCGCTGATGCAGTGACACTTGCTTCCTTCAAAATTAGATTAGATAAATACTTTACAGAGAAGGGATTAGTTCATAAATACTCGTGGGATTAGCCTTCTTTTATGCAGGTAGAGTAAGGTGATTTGAAGGGGCGAGACTGGTGGAGGGGGGGGGGGGGGGTGGGGGTGGGGGTGGGTGTGGGTGTGGGTGGGGTGGGGTGCAACCTCGGATGGGCCCAAGAGGCTCTTTGTTGCACTTTTCTTTTATGTCTTTATGTCTTTATGTCTATACAGCGACAGCATCACATCCATACGTATACAGCGTCAGCGTCACATCCATACGTATACAGCGTCAGCGTCACATCCATACGTATACAGCGACAGCGTCACATCCATACGTATACAGCGTCACATACATACGTATACAGCGACAGCGTCACATCCATACGTATACAGCGTCAGCGTCACATACATACGTATACAGCGACAGCGTCACATCCACACGTATACAGCGTCACATCCATACGTATACAGCGTCAGCGTCACATCCATACGTATACAGCGACAGCGTCACATCCATACGTATACAGCGACAGCGTCACATACATACGTATACAGCGTCAGCGTCACATCCATACGTATACAGCGTCAGCGTCACATCCATACGTATACAGCGACAGCGTCACATACATACGTATACAGCGTCAGCGTCACATACATACGTATACAGCGTCAGCGTCACATCCATACGTATACAGCGACAGCGTCGCATCCATGCGTATACAGCGTCAGCGTCACACCCATACGTATACAGCGTCAGCGTCACATACATACGTATACAGCGTCAGCGTCACATACATACGTATACAGCGTCACATCCATACGTTCAGCGTCAGCGTCACATACATACGTATACAGCGACAGCGTCACATCCATACGTATACAGCGTCAGCGTTACACCCATACGTATACAGCGACAGCGTCACATCCATACGTATACAGCGTCACATACATACGTATACAGCGTCAGCGTCACATCCATACGTATACAGCGTCAGCGTCACATCCATACGTATACAGCGACAGCGTCACATCCATACGTATACAGCGTCACATCCATACGTATACAGCGACAGCGTCACATCCATACGTATACAGCGTCACATCCATACGTATACAGCGACAGCGTCACATCCATACGTATACAGCGTCAGCGTCACATCCATACGTATACAGCGTCAGCGTCACATCCATACGTATACAGCGTCAGCGTCACACCCACACGTATACAGCGACAGCGTCACATCCATACGTATACAGCGTCAGCGTCACACCCATACGTATACAGCGTCAGCGTCACATCCATACGTATACAGCGTCAGCGTCACATACATACGTATACAGCGACAGAGTCACATACATACGTATACAGCGACAGCGTCACATCCATACGTATAAAGCGTCAGCGTCACATACATACGTATATAGCGTCAGCGTGACATCCATACGTATACAGCGTCAGCGTCACATACATACGTATACAGCGACAGCGTCACATCCATACGTATACAGCGTCAGCGTCACATACATACGTATACAGCGACAGCGTCACATCCATACGTATACAGCGTCAGCGTCAGATCCATACGTATACAGCGACAGCGTCACATCCATACGTATACAGCGTCAGCGTCACATCCATACGTATACAGCGTCAGCGTCACATCCATACGTATACAGCGACAGCGTCACATCCATACGTATACAGCGTCACATACATACGTATACAGCGACAGCGTCACATCCATACGTATACAGCGTCAGCGTCACATACATAAGTATACAGCGACAGCGTCACATCCATACGTATACAGCGTCACATCCATACGTATACAGCGTCAGCGTCACATCCATACGTATACAGCGACAGCGTCACATCCATACGTATACAGCGACAGCGTCACATACATACGTATACAGCGTCAGCGTCACATCCATACGTATACAGCGTCAGCGTCACATACATACGTATACAGCGTCAGCGTCACATCCATACGTATACAGCGACAACGTCACATACATACGTATACAGCGTCAGCGTCACATACATACGTATACAGCGTCAGCGTCACATACATACGTATACAGCGTCAGCGTCACATACATACGTATACAGCGACAGCGTCACATCCATACGTATACAGCGACAGCGTCGCATCCATACGTCTACAGCGTCAGCGTCACATACATACGTATACAGCGACAGCGTCACATCCATACGTATACAGCGTCAGCGTCACATCCATACGTATACAGCGACAGCGTCACATACATACGTATACAGCGTCAGCGTCACATACATACGTATACAGCGACAGAGTCACATACATACGTATACAGCGTCAGCGTCACATACATACGTATACAGCGTCAGCGTCACATACATACGTATACAGCGTCAGCGTCACATCCATACGTATACAGCGTCAGCGTCACACCCATACGTCTACAGCGTCAGCGTCACATACATACGTATACAGCGACAGCGTCACATACATACGTATACAGCGTCAGCGTCACATACATACGTATACAGCGTCACATCCATACGTATACAGCGTCAGCGTCACACCCATACGTATACAGCGACAGCGTCACATCCATACGTATACAGCGTCACATACATACGTACACAGCGTCAGCGTCACATCCATACGTATACAGCATCAGCGTCACATCCATACGTATACAGCGACAGCGTCACATCCATACGTATACAGCGTCACATCCATACGTATACAGCGACAGCGTCACATCCATACGTATACAGCGTCAGCGTCACATCCATACGTATACAGCGTCAGCGTCACATACATACGTATACAGCGACAGCGTCACATACATACGTATACAGCGACAGCGTCACATCCATACGTATACAGCGTCAGCGTCACATACATACGTATACAGCGTCAGCGTCACATCCATACGTATACAGCGTCAGCGTCACATACATACGTATACAGCGACAGCGTCACATCCATACGTATACAGCGTCAGCGTCACATACATACGTATACAGCGACAGCGTCACATCCATACGTATACAGCGTCAGCGTCACATCCATACGTATACAGCGTCAGCGTCACATCCATACGTATACAGCGACAGCGTCACATCCATACGTATACAGCGTCACATACATACGTATACAGCGACAGCGTCACATCCATACGTATACAGCGTCAGCGTCACATACATACGTATACAGCGACAGCGTCACATCCATACGTATACAGCGTCACATCCATACGTATACAGCGTCAGCGTCACATCCATACGTATACAGCGACAGCGTCACATCCATACGTATACAGCGACAGCGTCACATACATACGTATACAGCGTCAGCGTCACATCCATACGTATACAGCGTCAGCGTCACATCCATACGTATACAGCGACAGCGTCACATACATACGTATACAGCGTCAGCGTCACATACATACGTATAGAGCGTCAGCGTCACATCCATACGTATACAGCGACAGCGTCACATCCATACGTATACAGCGTCACATCCATACGTATACAGCGGCAGCGTCACATCCATACGTATACAGCGTCAGCGTCACATCCATACGTATACAGCGACAGCGTCACATCCATACGTATACAGCGTCACATCCATACGTATACAGCGACAGCGTCACATCCATACGTATACAGCGTCACATCCATACGTATACAGCGACAGCGTCACATCCATACGTATACAGCGTCAGCGTCACATCCATACGTATACAGCGTCAGCGTCACATCCATACGTATACAGCGTCAGCGTCACACCCACACGTATACAGCGACAGCGTCACATCCATACGTATACAGCGTCAGCGTCACACCCATACGTATACAGCGTCAGCGTCACATCCATACGTATACAGCGTCAGCGTCACATACATACGTATACAGCGACAGAGTCACATACATACGTATACAGCGACAGCGTCACATCCATACGTATAAAGCGTCAGCGTCACATACATACGTATACAGCGACAGCGTCACATCCATACGTATACAGCGTCAGCGTCACATACATACGTATACAGCGACAGCGTCACATCCATACGTATACAGCGTCAGCGTCAGATCCATACGTATACAGCGACAGCGTCACATCCATACGTATACAGCGTCAGCGTCACATCCATACGTATACAGCGTCAGCGTCACATCCATACGTATACAGCGACAGCGTCACATCCATACGTATACAGCGTCACATCCATACGTATACAGCGACAGCGTCACATCCATACGTATACAGCGACAGCGTCACATCCATACGTATACAGCGTCAGCGTCACATCCATACGTATACAGCGTCAGCGTCACATACATACGTATACAGCGACAGCGTCACATACATACGTATACAGCGACAGCGTCACATCCATACGTATACAGCGTCAGCGTCACATACATACGTATACAGCGTCAGCGTCACATCCATACGTATACAGCGTCAGCGTCACATACATACGTATACAGCGACAGCGTCACATCCAACGTATACAGACAGCGTACATCATACGTATACAGCGTCAGCGTCACATACATACGTATACAGCGACAGCGTCACATCCATACGTATACAGCGTCAGCGTCAGATCCATACGTATACAGCGACAGCGTCACATCCATACGTATACAGCGTCAGCGTCACATCCATACGTATACAGCGTCAGCGTCACATCCATACGTATACAGCGACAGCGTCACATCCATACGTATACAGCGTCACATACATACGTATACAGCGACAGCGTCACATCCATACGTATACAGCGTCAGCGTCACATACATACGTATACAGCGACAGCGTCACATCCATACGTATACAGCGTCACATCCATACGTATACAGCGTCAGCGTCACATCCATACGTATACAGCGACAGCGTCACATCCATACGTATACAGCGACAGCGTCACATACATACGTATACAGCGTCAGCGTCACATCCATACGTATAAGCGTCAGCGTCACATCCATACGTATACAGCGACAGCGTCACATACATACGTATACAGCGTCAGCGTCACATACATACGTATACAGCGTCAGCGTCACATCCATACGTATACAGCGACAGCGTCACATCCATACGTATACAGCGTCAGCGTCACATCCATACGTATACAGCGTCAGCGTCACATACATACGTATACAGCAGGTCACATCCATACGTATACAGCGTCAGCGTCACATACATACGTATACAGCGACAGCGTCACATCCATACGTATACAGCGTCAGCGTCACACCATACGTATACAGCGTCAGCGTCACATCCATACGTATACAGCGTCAGCGTCACATCCATACGTATACAGCGACAGCGTCACATCCATACGTATAGGTCAGCGTCACATCCATACGTATACAGCGACAGCGTCACATCCATACGTATACAGCGTCAGCGTCACATCCATACGTATACAGCGTCAGCGTCACATCCATACGTATACAGCGTCAGCGTCACATCCATACGTATACAGCGACAGCGTCACATACATACGTATACAGCGACAGCGTCACATCCATACGTATACAGCGTCAGCGTCACATACATACGTATACAGCGTCAGCGTCACATCCATACGTATACAGCGTCAGCGTCACATACATACGTATTACAGCGACAGCGTCACATCCATACGTATACAGCGTCAGCGTCACATACATACGTATACAGCGACAGCGTCACATCCATACGTATACAGCGTCAGCGTCAGATCCATACGTATACAGCGACAGCGTCACATCCATACGTATACAGCGTCAGCGTCACATCCATACGTATACAGCGTCAGCGTCACATCCATACGTATACAGCGTCAGCGTCACATCCATACGTATACAGCAGCGTCACATACATACGTATACAGCGACAGCGTCACATCCATACGTATACAGCGTCAGCGTCACATACATACGTATACAGCGACAGCGTCACATCCATACGTATACAGCGTCACATCCCATACGTATACAGCGTCAGCGTCACATCCATAGCGTATACAGCGACAGCGTCACATCCATACGTATACAGCGACAGCGTCACATACATACGTATACAGCGTCAGCCGTCAGCGTCACATCCATACGTATACAGCGTCAGCGTCACATCCATACGTATACAGCGACAGCGTCACATACATACGTATACAGCGTCAGCGTCACATACATACGTATA